>CAJVPT010004505.1:0-13381 GCA_910592055.1 Acaulospora colombiana | reverse complement strand
ACATGCAAAAAGCCTAGCACCCCCGCTCCCTTTCTTTCTTTCATCCCCCCCCAAAAAAAAAAGTAAGGAAAAAAAAAAAAAAAAAAAAAAAAAAAAAAAAAAAAAAATTTTTTTTGGTAACACTATCACATTTTCGGGGGTTGTTTTTAATATAATTTAAATTTATAATTGTAATTAGACTACATATGAGGTCACGTATTTTTAACTTTGTTAAATTAAAAAATTTAAATCATCTATTATGTCATATTATATATCATGTGATTACTGCTAGTAAAAATTCCGGTATTTTGTCGACTTACGTACACACAATTAATCAAACACTCGCATAACATGGCTGCAACAAACGAAGAGTGCGCGCGGCTGCGTCAAGAATTAAATTCAGTTCGCTCCTTTTATGGTGGGTATATTAGGGATTCTCTTCACGTTACAGGAGCAAAATTATGACCCCAGTGTTTTGGTTTCAGAACAGAAGTTGCAGGATTCCAATTCGAGATTTAAAAAGTTGCAGAGATTCAGTGAAAATCAAAAGCACCAACTCGAAGAATCTCAACGAAATGTGTCACAATCAGGTCGGTGAAAGATATTGCAAAGGTTCCGATTGTCATTTTTCACTCGTCTTGGTGCTAATAAGTTGTCCCTTCTCATAGAAGAGGAAAAGCTTAAAGCCATAAGTGAGTGCAAGGCAGCCAACGAGAGATTGGATAAGCTACATTTGGAATTGGCCTTTATGGAAAGGAGTCTGGAAGAGGAAAAGGAGAGTAAACGCTCACTTCTCAATTACAAAGATCAAGAAATAAATCAGTCAAAAGGTACGCGGGAACAGAGTAGAATCAGTAATGACGATATCCATACGTATTTAATTTTCTTGGTTTCAACAAAAGATACGATCGAACAGGTTACGGTTTTACGTTCACAGTATCAACAGCAAATATACGACTTACAAAATGAACTGCAATCCATAAAAATGAACGAATATCAGTTGAAGGTTAATTAATCATTTATGATCGTTCCATGTGTTACATTGAGATTTCTAATTTGTTATTTTCGGAAAATCAGAATAAATTGACGATATCAGATGCAGAGATAGAGTCTCTTAAAGCCCAAATAACTTCAATGGAAAGTGAAGTGAAGCAATGGCAAAATGTGGCCAAAAGCACATCTGATAGTAAGGTGGGAATCGATGTTTTGCGCATACGAAGGAATATCACCTAGACCAACACCTGACGTTATTCGTCTCTTTATTTAAACAGAATAAGGAGATACATTCTCTAAACTCCAAGGTTGAGAGCTTGTCGATAGAGCTTGAAGAGGTTCGACAGCGATCATCGAATTTTGAGAAGTCTTATAAGGAACAGGTTATAATTGCGCAAAGGGCAGTAATAGAAAAAGACGACAGAGAGAGATATCATGGTGATTTGATTGAGAAATTAATGAATGAAGGGAAATCTTTGAAAAATTTAAGTGAGATATATGAGAAACGACAGGAGGAGGACACGCAAACTATCCTGCGATTAGAAAGTAAGAATATTTTGATTGAAAAAATTTCCCCCCCCCGATTCACTTAATTTAACTCTTATTACATTGTTGTGCGAATAGCGGAAATTTCCACGGTTAAAACATCCCTGGCCGAAGCTACATCGCAGAACGGTCAGGTATGATTAATTTATTTTTGGCAAGATATTCTGGACTGTTTTTTTTTTTATAAAACGTTCACTTGCGGAGCAATAATATATATTTATATCAGTTGTATGAAGAAATTCAAAATCTGAAAGAAGAGATCTCGAAGCTCGAGGAAGAGAAAAAAAGTTTAAGTCAATTATCATCAGTCATGTCGGCTTCTCCAAGCAGCGCTGTCGAGAAAGCATTGCAAAAGAAAGGGCAATCCATAATTCAAATGGTATGGGCAATCATATTTGTTAATTCAATTAATAATGAGATTTGATAATGATTCGATAAAATTATTGACTTCATTTAAACGTTTCAGTATTCCGACTACAAAAATATTCAGGAACAGCTTATTCTAGAACAAAAGAGAAGTCGTGAACTCTCTGAAGCATTGACTACCTTCAAGTTCGAACTCGAAAATTATGTAACTAGAAATTTCTTTATAATTCGGCCGTTTTTGGAAACTCCTGATCTTTTTTTTTTTGGAACCATTTTTTAGGCTCCTCAAATTCAACAGAGGAACGACGAGTACAATCAATTACTGGAAGAAAATTACTCTCTCGTGGAACAATTAAAGCTGAGTCAATCCGAAATGCAACGTCTTACTCAAATTGTACGCAATCTTGCAACTTCGAAGTGCATGTGACATGTAATAGTTGGCTGTAACTTATTCATCTTATCTTTTTAGAAGGAGAACGTGGAGTCGGAAAATGCGGAATTGATTGATCGCAATGACAAATTGCAGAGCGGTAATTTATAATTTTGCAAATTATTTTCGTAAACGACAAGTGATTTAACTTCATATTTATTCGTCATAGAAAAGGAAATATATATGGATCATAATGCGTCCCTAATGCGCCAAATTGAAGAGCTTCGAAAGGGCGGACCTAGCTCACCTGTGATTAGTGCTGTCGACGCCGATGGAACGATTCCACGCGACATTGATGGTCTATATAGACTTAGCTTCAATTTGAAATCGGAAAAGAATGTTTTGTTCAAAAAGAACAAAGCGCTCGAAAACGAGATAGGCACGCTAAGAGAAAAATTGGTTCAGAAAGATTCAGAATACAAGAACGCTGCTCAGGAGATTTCTCGTCTTCAACTACGTCAGAGGCAGTTGCATACACAAATTGAACAAGAAAAACGTTCGCTTCAAGGAAGGTCTCTTCTGAGCAGCCTGAGTGACCAAGGTAGTCCCTCCAGGTTATCTTCTTCGATGCTTCAAATGTCCACCGGCATTCAGTCTGATGAAAAACTTCAGGCCGAATATCAAGATGTAAAGGTAATAATGGTCTTCATGAGTTGAGCTCTCTCTTTATAAATTATTAAAGCGCTCATTTTGTACGCATTCTTTCTTTAGAATCGTCTCGAGATTGCATTGGAAGAGATGAAGGTTCGCGACAAAGATCTTCAAAAAGTAAATTTGGAGATGACCTCACTACGCTTCGAGAAGACACAGCTTTCTCATGACGTTAAACACTGGGAAGGTGGGTTCGAATTTTGTCGTTCTTTGCGGTCTCATAAACTACGTGGTTATTTATATGGTATCATTATATTTTAGACCGATACCAAGTTCTTCAGAAGCATTATGACATGAGAAACGAAGAAATTCAAAATATGAAACAAATATTGCGCCAGACTCAACTACTAAATGAGCAAATGGAAAAGCAAATGATTATGGTATAAAATGTCTCCATTTATATTCTATTCATCTTTGTTAAAGCGTATTCTTATGTGAATATCCCCGCAGTCCGAAGAAGGTAAATCTGCCTTAAACTCTGAGCTCACGAATGCGAAGAATGAGCTTAATATTCGCCAAACCAAATGGGAAGAAATACAAGCCAATTTCAATAAGGAGATGGAAAATCTCTTGGCAGCTAAGGAAAAAGCTGAATTAGCTGCACGAGAATCTCAATATTTATCAGGAGATAAGCAACGACTTGAACGTGAGCTCGAAGAAACCAAGGAAAAGATGATATCTGCTCAGACGAGGAGTGAGAACTTGCAAGAGCAGTTTAACGATATGAGCACGAAATATTCCTCATTGTTAACGAAAACTGCTGAAGAACGCGCAAAGCTTATTGAAACAAACAGCACTCTGCAGAAGTCGGTCAATGATTTGTCAGAAGAGAAGCGAAACCTCTCTGAAACAATAGAGGCTAAAATTAAAGAGATCCAGCAGTGCAAAGAACAGCTCGCGTTATTTGACTCGAGTGATCAAGGAGCAAGAATCTCGCAGCTAAAGTAATTTCTATATACCAAAACCCGCTCCTCAAGGTGTTCATTGTCACGTTATTAATCTTAATTATCTATCGTATAAAGGACCGAACTGGAAAATATCGAAAAAGAAAATTCTCGACTTCTCGAAGATAGTAAAACATACAAAGAGCTGTACGAAAAATACCAAGCCGATCTTGATAATAGTAATCGCTTGTATTTTGAACTTAAGTCCGCCACTGATGCTGAGCGTGAAGAAAAGATGGTAAATACACATACACATATGCATTTCTGTATCACGTGTGCATGCAATTTCATGTTCGGTTCACATCGTCTCTCATCTGCCTTAGACCTCAATTAAGGAGCTTCAAGATGAGCTTCAGCAACTTAAAGAGAAGAATGATGAGCTGACCAATAAAACTCGAGATCTAACTGTTGCTCACGATGAGTTGGTCAGAATAAAACAGTCACTGGACGAAACCATTGCTAATAATGATGCTCAAGAGCAACGCTTGCGAGAGGAGATGAAAAGACAAGAACAAATGCTGGAGGATGCACAAACCAACTACAACCGTGAGTTGGTTGCTCATGCTGCTGTCGTGCAACAATCCCACGAGCTCAATGAGAAATACATTCAGTTAAATACCGAGCTTGAACAACTCAAGGTATAATTAAAAATGTTTATCGTGTGCGTCGTGAAATTCTCATTTTGACACAGGACGATTTGAAATTCTTTTAGAACCAGTTAAAGAACACCGAATCGACTTTGAAAAATGAAAAAGAACAATTCGAGAAAGACCTGGCAGACGTTCAGAATCGGTAATCTAGAAATCTTTATTTTATCCCTACAGGAATTTTTTGCGTTCAATGGTTAATGACACACATATTTTATGTTCATTGTCCATTGAAGTTGTAACGAACTCGAGAGCGAGAACAAAGTTCTTCACGGGTATATCGACACTAACTCTTCGGAGAAGACACCTCAGGACGAAATAATTTCACTCTTGCGGCGTGAAAAAGAGAAACTGGCGGCCCAGAAAGAAATTTTCTCACAACAAGCTGAAAGATTTAAGGCTCAATTTGAACAAACCCAAAAGTCATTGGATGAAACCCGAGAATTACTAGCTCAGGTAGAAAATTTTAAGGTCGTATGACTTCGTTTGCCTACCAACCGTGATTCTTATTAACGAGTCGATGTTGTAATGCTGTTTAGGAACGCGAGCGCGCAAAGGATTCTGAATCATTCGAGAAACAGCAGGCTGAACTCCTCGAGAAACGTATTCAAATGAAGATTCTTGATGAAAGCAATCAAACTCTAAGAGCAGAGAGAGAAAAGTTAGAACAGAAAGCTACCACTTTGCAATCATCGATAAAAACCAACGAAGAGCGTATACAGGCTCTTGAGGGTATGCACGATTTCATCACTCTTTCTGATAATATGCGATGAGAATTTATTGATTAAAGTTGTTGTTGTTATTTCAAAATAGCTCAAACTCGGATTCTAAACCTTGACCGGGAAAGTGCTCTCCAGGAGGTGAAAATTCTTCAGGAAGATAACGAACGATGGAAAAATCGTTTCCAAGCGATCTTGCAAAAATATGGAGTATGTTTACTTTACATAATGCATCCACCCTTAATATTTTGCGACCTGTGAAATTTTTTAAGTTCTTTTATCTTCAACCTAAAATAAACAGATCAGCGACCCTGCTGAATTGCAAGATTTGAAGGAGAACCTGAAAAATGCCTCCGAAGAAAGGGATAAACTTAGGACAGAGGTTGTTAAATTAAAGAAACAGGTAAACGATTTGACATTGTGTATAAAATGCTAGGCATTGATATGGCTTCTACTTGGGAGCCTGTTTTGACCACTCAACTTAATGGTAACTGTTTCTCAACTGGCAGTTCGATAATGCAAGAGTTGCAGCGGGCAAATTTAGGGCCGAGTGGCAAAACATCAAGGCCAAGATGGAACAGATTGAAAAGGAGAAGTCTCAACTGACGCAGGAAAACCTTAGGTTAGAAAAGGAGAAAGAACAGATCACTCAGGAACTACAGACGGAAAAGTCGAATAACGAAAAGATTAAAAAACATTACGCGAACATCGCCAAGAGCAATGCACAAAAGCAAGCCCAATCATCAGAAGAAATCATGAAGAAATTGACAGAATCTCAAAGTCAAAATCAGGATCTCGCGAAGGAATTAGAGGCGTCGAAAAATCAATATCAAGAAGTGCATCAGCAACTCGAGGAATCTAAGAAGGAGTTGAAAGAAGAAAAGGAAAGAACGATAATGCGATTCAAGGCGCAAGAATCGATGTATTCGGGAAAGATGAGACGTTTGGAAACGGAAAATACTGACCTGAAAGGTCAAATTCAACAGTTGCAGAAATCTGAGGAAGCAAGGAAATCATCTGAAGGAGTTCCTGAGGTGGCGCCCGCTGTCGAAACAACAACATCAATAAGTCTCCCAACACCCGAAGTTTCGACCGCTATACCTCAGATTGCCGTAAAATCACCCGTTCTAAAAGTTTCCGATTCAATACCCAAAGTACCTGCTAAGGCCGAAACACCCGTTTTACGATCATCAGAGTCAGAAAATTCGGAAAATGTTACACAACCGATAAATATGTCGTCGACCAATACTGCGAAAGAGAAAGAAACACCCAAATCGCCTTCTAATCATCCTGTTTCTGATAAATCGGATGCTTCTCAAGCCGCTCAATCGGTAAATATTGATGATGGAATGACAAGTGTAGCAACATTGTCAGCTACGGCAACATCAGGTACATCAACGCCGACAGGTACGATAGCAACGGCGGGCGCAGGAACAACTAGTACAACTAGTACAGCAGCAATAACTGATACAGCAACAACATCAACTGGTAATCTAACGACAGCTGTTCCCAAGCCTGCGATTACAGCCTCTGCCACATCATCTAATGTTCCACGTGAAAAACCGCCAGTTAAGTTGCAGAGGAATCGAGGGTTATTACCGCAGCCAACATCCCCCCATGCGACACCGTATCAAAGCCCATCCATTACAGTAGTGGAGGAACAAAAATCGAATCAAACTCAAGTTATCTCGGGAGCAACAGAAATAATTAAAAGAGAAGAGGCCGTAGTGGAAACGAAACAAACTACCGGATCAGAGGTACCTCTGACGCGAAAACGCAATAGAGAGGAAAGTATGGAGGAACAGGAGAATACAACTCAAGAAGAATCGATTGTAAAATCATCTGATGAAGGTGATTCTTTTTTTTTTTTTTTAATGTCATCGAGATTATCTTTTTGTCGCTCATCTTCCAATCCTTTTAGGTCCAACGGAGATGCATGTGGATGAAGTAATAAAAGTGGAACCGACGGAACAATCCTCGGAATCTGTCGAAATTGCAGAGGAAGGTTCTAAAACACCGCAGAGCGTACCAGAATCCAACAACATGCCACCACTCAAAAAAGCTAAAATCGAAGATGACGCATAGATGTAACCCAATTTGAAGATTGATTCCTTTACTGACTGTGAATACGAAAAAACAATTTAGATAGCAATATATCAAAAAAAAAAATTTTTTTTTCTTGATTCTTAATCCAGAATTATCATTCTCAATAGAATGTTGAAATAATTATCATTTTGATTAAATAAAAAACCTAATTCATTGTAATTACTAGAGTAGCACTAATCTTATTCAAAATATATATATATATTTCGATCATTTAAAGAATAAAATTTTTTTCATAAACAGTTAAAATTAATCGAAACATATTATGCCCAATCGGATTGTTTACTTCGTCTACTGCAATTTTGTGCTATTTTTTTTCTTCCGATTGACCTCCTTTCAGGCCACCGATGGTCGAATTTATTTTAGACTTTGATCCTTTTACTAAATTCGATATTGATTCATGGGCTTTTGTGAGCTCCGGTGATCTCCCCTCGTATTCTCGGATTTTGACCGCGATATTACGCGTCGTTTGAGGAATAAAATAGTACGAAGCTACAATGGTGAACAGTATAGGACTAGCAATTCGGACAAGGATATTACCTTAAAATATTTTGCCAATTATTTTGTCAATTAACTTTCAAAGAATGCGTAATGTAATTAATTAGAATGTCAAAGGTACAGTAGAACATACGATTTCTTGCTACTATGGTTCCAGCGAGTCCTGCTACTGCAATGTACAAGATTTCTGGCTTGACTCTTTCATCGGGCGCAATCACTTCTTTCACCGTCCCTTTTATTTATGCCAAAACGTTAACATAAGAGAGTATCTTGATCATACGGTTCTTATTTTGAATACCTACTTTCAGTATTCTGTTCAACTTCGATCCATTTGTCTTTTATGTCGCGTATACGATGCTATCAAATATTCATGGGTGAATAAAATGAGTCCCAAGTTTTCCCTATGAATAATATAAAATTCTACCTCTAAATTAGTGACCGACTGTGCGATTCGAATCCTGGATTGTCTAATGCTTTGTTCCAACCTGCTGGGCGATTCTACAAGCACAATGTCTGGCTTTGGGTCGTCATAGATGCTAAGCTAACAACAATAAAGAAGGCATCGATCACTTAAAATGATTACAAATAATCGAGGAGCAACAAAATCACGACATATACCTTTGTGGGCTTTTCTCCTTCTGAGAGTATCGCACGCGGACTTTTCAAACCTATTACGGCCGACCCTACAAGAAACCCGGCAGTCCCGGTTATGAATGTAGTCTACTTTCAAAGGACGCTTTCTAAGTTAACCGAGTGAACCGATACATATGACTCTTACTAAAAACTTTCGTGCGTTCAACTTAAAACTAACCTCCCGTGGATATCCGAGAATTCCGAATGCGTTTCGAATTCGATTCATTTGATAAACGTGCATCCCGATTCAGGCCGAACCGATTTTTAAAATTTTTACCGTTACACCAGACTAAAAGGCATACCCGATGGCCAGGTACAATACATTGGAGTTTATCGTTCAAAAATGCCACCTCTACCTATAAACCTGAGCTCCCTCCCAAACGCCTTCATTAACGCTGTTACAGAAAATAGTAATGAGGATAGCGTTCCGAACGATCAAGTCAAAAGTCAGCAAAAGGTTTTATTGGCATCCTCGGCTGAAAAGGATGTTATATTCGCGTGCGTTCAACGAATCGATGACAAAATTCGCGGCGTAAAGGTCTGCGCTTTTTTTTTGCTGTTGGTTTAAATTGGTTCAATTTCGGGACCTCGATCATCCTGACGGTGAGTTATCTCCTCCTCTTCAAAGGCAGAGGTATTACAGTTGATTCGTGATCGACAAGAGGAATTCGTCGCTCTTTATGACGAGTCCGCTTCGTTGCGCAATAAAATCGACACCTTATTCATGGAAGTCGATAGCGTGTCACGAGGAATTAATGATCCTGAGGTATTCTATTTAATATTTGCATATCGACTGAATGTTTATGATTTTTCAAAATTCGACTTCATATTTTCTAATCCCAGTAACGTCGCTGTTGAATTCACAAGTACAGACAGGAATGAAACCAAAACTTCTCACGGCATTAAAAGACAATAAATTGATAAAACAGCAAGTTCAAAATACCAGGTGTGTGGTGGAGACGTTGGAATATCTGAGCGAGGTTAGTCAAGTTGAAGGATAGGATGAAACTCTGTTGGATATTTTTTTTTCTTTTTTTTTTTTTTACCTCAGTCATCTATTTCTATAGCTCCAAACTTCTGAAAAACGATTTCAAGAGTACATGATTCAAGGTCGGATAGAAGAGGCAGCCGGTACCATTACAGAGATGGTGAGAATGACTTTCTAACTGAATATAGACCTTTCTCATTACACTAATAATAGTCGAATTTAGGATAGATTGTTGGAATCCCCTCCGATACAAACGAATCAAAAAATTCATATTTTTGATAGATTAAAGGTATGGGATTTCACGATCAAAGGATAATTTTTAAAGCGAAGCGACTATTTCTGATAAATTCATATCTGACATCAATTAAATTTCCAATAATTATTTGCGGTGTTTAAATGTTCAGATACAACTAGCATCTATGAGAGAATCGTTAGAGCGAAATCTCGACGATTTGCTAAACGAAGCTATTTCTTTTAAAAAAAGTGGGGAGAATGATGCCGATGGGTTTAACCTCTCGGTATTATCAACTATTCAAGGCAAGACGCACCTTTCCCCTTCCATCATTACATTTTACATCATCTTTGTCATATTTATCTTAACACAGTTTATTCAGGGGATAATTCAACAATCCTTCTAACGTCCGTATTCGTTTCCCTTATGGAGATTGAGTCAATAAATATGCAATTGTCGAGATTAAAAAAAAATGCAATGAAATACCTCGTAAATCCATTGCTGAAACACCGGGATTCCTGGAAAGCATCAGTCAAAATTGAAGATGATATTACGGCGAGATTGTTTGTTGGACCAACCCGCGGAGGCGAAAATATTGCCGATTACAATCAAGGTGATGCATTTTCTGTTATGATTCTGAAATTTTGTGCATTCTTCATACTTGTAACTCCACGAAATTTTCTTTCAATAGATGTGACATTCACACCTTTGATCGTTATATTTCAGTTTGTGTACACGTTTATATTCGGCGGAATTAATCCGACATCCAAAGAAACATTGGTATTGCCGATTGCATCTCAATATGCGTCCACCTTTGGAAAGTTTATCTCTCACGATCTGCGTGACGTTGTAATTAATGAGTACCTTTCGCATGTGATTCCGACGGAGATCAGTGAATTCAAACGTTTTGAAGAAGTGACAAATGCCGTTAGACGTTTTCAGTTAGAAATGCGTAGAATGGGATTTATGCGGACACCTCGAGAGGGAGAAGAGGAGGAGGAAAGGACGTTGGGTGCATATGTGGCAAAAGTCGATATTCTTTTCACAGTAAAAAAAAGGGACAGGTTGTTGGAACTTGGAAGAAACATTATGTTGAACAAAAGCTTCGAGAGCGTGTTTATTATAAAGGAGGAACCGGAAGAAGTTATCAGCGAAGAAACAAGAGACACCAAACTAATCGATGACAAATTAGAAACTGAGAATCATCAAAATGGTGCCGATGTTGAAACGCAAAATATTAATCCGAATGAAGGTTGGGAGGTTGATTGGAACGAGGCATGGGATGAAGATGGTTGGGTTAACGATGATTCATCAAATCAAGAAAGAACACCAGGGGAGGCGGGTACAAACGCTTCCGCCAAAGTGGAAAAGGAATTGATGAAATACGCTGTAACGGTCAAGCCCAAACCTTTGATAGACTTGACAATTAACACACTGGATGAAGCTCAAAATTTAAACACAAAAAGGTATGATTCTCGTTACCGCTGGACTCACTCGCTCTTGTAACTACTAACAATCTTTGTAAATAGTGGATTGCGTCTATATCAGGCAACGCTAGACCTTTTTGACTTATATCGAGCAATAATGCCTGTATACCACTCGGATCAGCTTATCAATAAACCCGCTCTGGCCATGTTATTTCGCAACGATTGTATGTGGCTAGCCGATCAATTGATGATTATCCAAGATCAATATGCGGACTGCTTATCAATAACACTAGATTCGGATGATTCGAAAGGTGACAGAATTCTATACAAGGAGGCTGCCGACAGGTTGCGAGAGTTGGGTTCCGAGTGGTATGAAAAGCAATTGGTATGTTTCTTTCTACGATCTCTGATTCTTACTTATGACCTATTTACCGACTTTGTTTAATACCATGCACAAAGGATAAACAAAAATCATTACATAAGCAAATTTTGCAAGAGATGGGGGGAGTACAACAATCCGCGAATGAAGAAAGGTTCGAAGCCTGTCAGCGTTCTATGAACAGGATAGTGGATAATATGAATTACTTATCTAAAGAGTGGAAGGTTTGTACTTGTTTATACAATAGTTGAGTTGTTTTGTTTATTTTTTGCTGAGTTGAAAATAACTTGAAGGATTTCTCGATTTAGGAAATTTTATTACCCTCAGAATATTATTCAATAATGGGTTCACTAATAGGAATGGTGCTAGATATTATGATAGAAAATTTGGAGGATTTATATGACATCTCTGCAGAGGAATCTCATCAATTGAACTTAATCTATTCCAGATTATTGATCCTGGAAAATATATTCAACGGGAATAGGGTAGATGTAGTTTTCAGGTTGTTTTCTTGGAAGTAATCTTACATGCGCTAACAATTGTTTTTATAATGTAGCGAAATACAATTGAGCAGTACGTCAAGAATTGGAAAAAATTCTGTCAGATTACAGATATTCTAGAACTCTCTTTTGCCGAGATTATGAACAGATTTCGCGCTTCTGAGCTCGAATGCTTCACAACTAACGAGTTGGAGGGTCTTATATGTGCGCTGTTTGCGGATACTGCTCTGAGGGAAAGAAATTTACAGGAGATTAGAGACGGTCATCCCGTTCGGGAGCATTAAGCCAAATCTATGTACGCTCGTATCTTTCACTCTTGCAATAGAAATCAAATCATTCGAATTGTATAATAGTTGAAGAATTTTTGTGAAATGCATATTTGCTTAAAAAATACTTGTAATAGAAATTAACTTTAAAATGTTTCATAAGGACAATCCGATTAATAACAGAATATTCTAAGAACAAGTCAACATAATAACACTATAAAATTAAACATAATTTTATTAAAAAAATTTTTTATTAATTACTGTATATACTAAAAATTCATGATATTTCAAGATTTCAATTGATTGCTAAAGAAAATTATATAAAATACCAGTATATAAAGGAACATACATAATTAGAATATTTTTAGAAATTTACTAATAAGAAAAAAAATTGTAATATATCATTTATTGTCGAAATTATTATTAATTATATACTAATAGCATCTACTGTATATACATATTATGGGCACACAACATGATTGGGAATCTTTGATGACATGTCCTTTCGATCAATCGAAAGTTCAAAAGTTCGAAAGTAAGGATAAGCTTCCCTGTCACCCTCACTCACCATCATGTTCAGGGCACATGATTATCTTTAGTAACATTGACATATCCTTTCAATTAATAAAAAGTAAGGATAATATCCCTGCCACTCGATCACATCATTTTATCACCCTTGCCTACCTTTCACCTTGCCTAACCCTAATCTTCAGAAACTATTTTACTCCTTCTTCTTTCTTGTTTACATTTTATTTTACACAAATTTTATCCTCTTGTAACTGAAAAAATTGAGTAATTACCTTTCCTACTAATAGCAAAAAAGTTCTAAAAGGAAGAAAAACTAATATATAGTCAAATTATACTATAAAGAAACGCTACATAATTTTTGTTGAGTATAAAAGACTTATTTTCATCTCTTATTATCTTTTTATTGGCTATGAGAATGTTCGCTTCAAGGTTTTTCTGAGAAATTTTACCTATCTCAGTTTGATCCTAAATTTTGAATAATATAAAGTTTCTCATATTATGATTGAACACAACTTAATATGTTAGTAAAAAAGAAGTAAACAAGTTTCTATT
>CAJVPT010004504.1:0-13384 GCA_910592055.1 Acaulospora colombiana | reverse complement strand
GTGTAAGGTTGTTGTCTAACTTTTTTAAGGGGCTTTATATCTTATTTAAGATAGGCTATATTGACCCAAATTTGTTTTGTGGAATCTGTAATCTTATTTTTGCCATCTCACCTACTCTATTGGCTCTGTTGACTCTGTTGATCCAGTTTGTAGCATGAAGCAATAGTTGTTTGACCTACAGATGTATTATGTTATATTAATGTTTATTGTAGAGAATATTATTGGGAGTTATTTTGACCAGGTCTAGTTGGTATTTAAAGGTTGATGTAATATTGCTTATAAGGAGGTTATATAATTTTTCTAATAGAATTATATCATTGCTTAGATATTCAGTACTAGGAATTAAGATATAATTTATGATATATTGCATCTGCTTATCTGTAAGGTTTTTCATTTTTATTAGTGCTTTGGTCTTCCTGAATTTTTGTTGAATTAAAGTTCTTTAATAATCTTTTTTTCCTATACTATCATGTCACACTTTTTGAATTCTGACTGAGTTCCTTTGGGACAATTCTAAATGGTTTAATTATCTATTACTATTCCTTGCTTAAAGTTATTCTTTTTGCCATTAATAATAATTGGTTGTGATTTTGTGAATTGATTTTGATATTATTAATGTGATAAAATTCCTCTGCTACTTTCATAATTTCTTTCATATCTTCTACATTGTCTGTAATCCAAGTACTATCATCCATATAGGTGCTAACTGCAATGTTGACTTTTTTTGTTACCCAGCCTTTTTGAAAATCCCTACATATTTTTGTCGTGATTATGTAGTCTATCAAATCTTTATCAATTTTTAGTTATAAGGGGATTATAGAAGATATGTCAGAGGAGGGAAGATATTATGTTCCCTTGATCAATACCATATTCAACTTCATATTTTACTGTGAATCTATAATATATCAAAACTATATTTTGTCTTTGGTTAATTATATTTAGAATGATGTTTATAATTAATAAGAGGATCCTGATGTGTTTAAGTACTAGAGTTAGATTCCACGGTTGACTAAATTATATAACTTAAACATATCTTAACTTAGAATTTAGACTTGTTTGTTTATATCTTTTACATATTCAATGATATTATTTATGATATAAATTAGTTTCTATGTATTGCAATTAGAAAGTACTATATTTAATTTAATTCTAAAAGGATTTTGTGATCATCTATGCAGTATGCCAATCTGTCTGTAATAATTTTTGGGAATATCTTTCTTTCTGCATTTAAAAGAATGATTGGTCTTATAATGTCTAGGTTGTTTTGCCAATCTTTTGGTTTTGGTATTGGATAAATGACTCCTTTGTTCTATTCTTTTGGAGTATCATCTTCTCTAATAATTCTGTTAAAGAATAAGTGGATTTCTTCTATTGCCTTTGTTCCTAGTTTTTGTAGGCCATGTATAATTATGGATCTCTAAAGTATTTAACATATAAAATTTTACAAATCACTTATGTTCCTTTTTAAGGAACAAAATTCATAGCTTTTTACTTTAATAGAAACAAAAGTCAGAAAATACTATAAATCAATGATTTGGATAATAAAGAACAATTGTAAATAGAAAAATTTTAAACTTTTCTAGTGAGGAACATTTGACTTTTGTTCCTGTCTCCTCCTTTAAAAATCCATCTTTAGCTATATATAGGATCTGATTTTTCCCAGGAACTGATTTTGCATTTCTGTTTTGAATTGCTTTTTTGATTTTCTCAGTAGATATTTTGGTGAGAACTGGGTTGTACTATTTGGGATTGATATTCTTATTTTATTCATATTCTATAGCTTAGGAGGGGAAATTGGAGATTGGCCTAATATTCCTGATTGGTATCCAATCTTAGAAGTATTGCCTAATCCTGTTTTTAATTTCTTTGGGATTGATTATAATTGATATTTTCTTGTCTTCTGTAATGATCTTATCCAGGATAATAGTTCTTCTAAGTTTTTCTATAATACTATTGATTATCATTTTTTTGTTTATTGCTAGATATGCTTGTCTATTCAAAGTTCTTTGTTTGATTGCAAGAGCTTGCTTTCTGTAGATGATTGCTTGGGCAATGACTTTGTGTCCTCAAATAATTTTTTCGATATAGTTTAGTCAACATTGTGAAGAATTATTTGAATACTCCATCTTTAGCTTGATCAAATATTGTTAAATGTCTGGGAACTTTTCTTAAAGTTGTTTTGATAGCATAAAAGATGGCTTGCTTGCTTTTTTAATGGCTTTTAATCTATTGTTAAACAGTTGTATTTGTATTAGTAGATCTTTGATTGTATCTTCCTTTCTTAATATTCTTTTCCTTCTATGTTGTTTTTTTTTTTAGATATGAAGATTTGCTACTTTGAGAATATGGTTATATATAGTATTCCATTACTTGTTTATTGATTTTAATTTTGTGCTTTGATTGTTTAGGGCTTTGTTAACTTCTAGGAAGAATTATTTCCATTTTTTATTGTTTGCTAGTTGTCAGTTGTATCTATAGTTTGATTGGTAATAAGAGGTCTTCTTATATAAGTTCAGTTGCCTTGTTTCTATTTCAGGAGTAGTGGGTTTATTATTACTAGATATCAGTGGATGTAGAGCTTCTCCAATATAGGCTTTCCTATTTTTCCATGATGGGAGTATGTTCATTCAAATTTGATCAATTCTGCTACTACTGTTATTTCAACTCTAGATATATATTTTTTGCTTGGGTTGTGAAGCCTATATATATTCTTAACCTATGGATCAATAGTGCAGTAGTTAGCGCTCCATAGATCAGATCACAAGATACAAGTTCAAATCCTACAAGGAATATGAACATCTATCCGTTGGTCTAACCATATATAACTGATGTTTATGAATATAGCTGCTGATTAGTAGAGAGGAAACCTGTTGATCAAGCAGATGGTCTATAAGAAGATTGTGATTGAACCAATCTCTGAAGTCAAGCTAGGACTATTCTGAATTGGTAACTTTGCCTCTGGCAATAAGATAGAGCAGATCCAATTGATCGGTAGAGTGCCTCTGATTTATGCATTTGACTTTGCAGGTGTATTCACTGTCTTAACTATCGAAAGGCCTTGATGGAAAGGGAAACCTGCAGATCACTTTGAAAGATCAAAATACTGGGTCCAAGATAAAGAAAATTCGATAGCCTGATAACCATCCTACTCTTACGGACCAAAAAAAGTACTGGGAACAATCAAGAAGAAATCATATAGCTTTCTGATAAGGTAGTACTCATACATATAGCATAGTCTATATAACTAGCTAAAAATATAGATGGATGTTAAGAATAGTTGATGTATATAGTACTTATTTAGTGTACACAGTATATAATAGAGTAATATATACCTGAATATATGAATATATGTACTGTTACTGAGTAGACCCTAGGCCAGGTTGAATATAAATTAAAATTTGCCAAATAAAAGTCATATATACTAATTGAAACTCGAGTCTAAAAATGTCAACAGTGACATGTGTGCCAACTGGATAATTTGGGAGATTCTTGATAATTGTTAATATCAATAGTCATCAACAGGGTATGCCAACCGCGGGGTTAGGTGCAGTGCTTCTATAAGGAATTAAATCTGAAATATGATGCACAGATGGATAAGTATACCTATATTCAAATAGGAATAGATTTAATTGATGATATACTGGAAGACTCTCAAGTCATTCATGTAGATACCAATATACCACCTGGGCCTTCTTGGTTACTCCCTCCTTGCAAGTCTTAAAACTGTAAAGTCTTCCTCTTCATCTCTATCTTATTTCTGTAAAGACTAAGTAGAAGCTCCCCAGATCTTCACTTAAAGAGGAATTTAAAATAGGACGGATATTGCTGAGAAATATCACAGTTACTTTTTCAAAATGCACATGACTACTCCTTTCTTTTTTTTTTCTTTAATTTTCTTTAATAACACCCACATGCTCATTGAGATGTAAATTTCTTTTGTAAAAAAGAGGGCAATAAGTCTTGAAATAACATTAGCTTATCGAATTCTTTATTTACCCTGGATATACACTCTGTACAGGTACCTTGCGCAATTGTATAAAATGTATTTTAGAAATTAATAAAGATTAGGCATGAGCCCATTTAACAAAATATATATATATATATATATATATATATGTTCTCTAGGCTATGGTCTATGAATATTTTTATTTGAGACCTGTTGATTTATTGAATGTACTTTGTCTATACTCATTGTTTTTATCCAAAGCTGGATTGGGAACTCCATTTGATTATTTAGAACAAGGAGATACCAATTCTTTTGAAATGTTTCTCACATCCATTGCTTTAGTTTATTGAGAGTGTTTTATTATTCTTTGTTTCTCTTATCTGTATGGAAATAGATACCTATGATTCTGTGTTTTTGTTTTCTGAAAAATACAAGGTCTGCATGGATCAGTCTTTCCTTTCAAGTGCTGTATTTGTAAATGCAGTCTATTATATCTTTTTTTATTATTAGATTTAAACCTTGTCTAATCATTTGTTAGTTATTGTGTGATTAAATTATATAATAAGATAGGAGTTTGAGTTATTTTTAGAATCACAGGGTTTTAACGAGCCAATGAAATTGATTCAAGTCTTACCCTGTGATTACTAATATAAACCAGGATTAAACAATCCATTAAAAAATTCGAAATGATCAACAGAAAAAAATTTTTATAGGTTAGCTCTACCAAACTCAACTTTTTTACCAATCTCAGAATCCGGTGGTCATTTGGACATTTGATAGTGTAACGAAAAAGGATCATCAATGTTTTTAATTTTTTGCGAAGAATGGGTCAATAAAAATCTCGTGGGAATTTGTGACACATCTATAGAGTTGGAAATTTGGAAAAATGTATGATAAGCGAGATTCAGATTGAATTTTAATGATGTTGGTATAGCTTTTTGGGAATGGAATTTTTTAGTGAAAATGACAGAAAGTTTCAGAAATTCTGTGGGTTTTTTAAAAAAAATTTTTTTGACCAATTTAATTTCATTTAATTTATTTATTTTGCATCTTAAATACAACACAAGATATGTTTTTTATTTGTATAGCATGTATATAGTTTCGCGGATAGACTTGTGGAGCATATAATATGTATATAATTTTGCAAGTAGACTTTTGGAGCATGTAGGGTAGTATTGTTTCACAGATGTATTTTTTTTATACTATAGCATGTGAACAGTGATTTATGAATGATATAATATTTGGTTATTAAATAAAATTGTGATGAGATTTTGTTCTGAAATTGATAAATGAGATGTGACGTTGTGTTATTTTGAATTTTGATCTCATAAATAATGTAGATTTTGAATTTGTGAGTTTAATTTTTAGATTGGATCTTGATAAAGAAATAGATTTTAAGTATAAATAAGATGTATTTGGTAAAAATTGAGAAATAAAAGGTCACATTTAAAAGATAAGAAGCGTGATCAATATTGTTATTTTAATTTCATATTGTTTAAGTCAAGCAAAGCATTTTTATTGACCGATTAAGAATTTATTGATAAATATAAGTAGCAAATTATTGATCTTTATAGTGATAGTCATGATATTATTAGATATATGATGTTTCAATTTGAGGTCACAGAACTTAAGGAACTTCACATTCAAGATTATACACAATTTTTGAAATCTCAGGAGATTGGTTATTATAAGGAAGAAAGGAAGGAGTATATGAAATATGCATTTAAGGATTCTGAAAAATATAAAAAGAGAGATGTCATCAGGGATTGTGATAAAAATCCGATGAAGGAAGTTTGCAAAAAGACATGTTCAAGTGGGATCAAGGAATTGTTTAAATTTTATTCGATGTATATGAGACATGCCAATACGAAGGATAAGATAGATTGCATTCTTTATTGCAAGAAGGTGTATAACAAGTGCAAGCTTCATAAGTACAGATTTAATTGTCCGAACAAGGATGGAACATCAAGATGCAATTGTCACGAGTGCAAATGTGATTATTTTGATTTGCCCAAGTTCTGCTCAAAATGTGATAAGGATTGTGTTTAGTATCGTACCTTGACTTGATATGATGAGAGCATGGATTCAAAATCATGGTGGGTTGAATTGGATGCTCCAATTAATCATGATAAAGGAATTAAGAAGAGCGCTGATAAAAATAAGGTTTATAATGAATTGGCACTAAATATTTTGAATGGAATTAGTACAGCCAATAAAGAGATTATCAAGAATGTGAGAGATGAAATGGCTCCTCCATTTCATGATATGGGTAGGTATGAAAGTATTGAGAAGATTTATAAGATTAATAATCTGATGGAAAGATTTTGGAGACCGGTAACCTTCTTCTTCTATGGACCAGGTGGATCTAGAAAGACAGGATTGATAAATAAGTTATTTTCTGATAAGATGTATAGCAAATCCAATAATAAAAAGTCAGAAAAGAATTATTGGAATGGATATAAATATAACAAGCATGAGATTATGTTGATAGATGAATTTTATACCACGATAAATTGATCTGATATGGTGAACATCTTAAATGATGCTCCTCTTAATGTAAAATGCAAGTATTCTGAATTTGAACCATTCTTAGCAAAATATATATTTTTAATCAACACGAGGTCACTTCAAGAGGTCTATAATTTTAAGACGAGTAATGTAGATGATGATAATAGTAACAAAAAGAATTATCAACAATTTGATCGAAGGTTGGATTATGTGATTCGATTTTCAGGTCGATTTGAGGATGGAATGACTCAGGTTATATTTGAGAAGGGTGATGAGGAAGCATTTCGAAATATGAGATGGGATTTGAAATATAATAAGGAATTCATAACAACCGAGAAATTAGTTGAGAAGGTGGAGGAGATTAACAAGAATATCAAGGGTGAGGTAATTGAAAAGAATAGTAATGTATATTGGAGATGTAATTTTGAAAATTACAAGATGAAATATTTGAAGAGATATTCAGATATTTCAGATTTTGATGTGAGTAAGTATTTGAAGAGATCAACAGATGATGATACGGATCTGGATGAACGTGAATTAAAGAGAGTGAGGATCGATGAGTTGACGCCTGATAGTTTGATTATTGATGATGATTGATTTTATTTATTATATTTTGAAATATATAAATATGTGTATACTTATATTAAAAATTTAATAAATTCAAAAGTTTTAAAATATCTAAGATACATGAAAAAATATACCAATCAATTGAAAATTTAATTGACAAATGATTTAATTGGATCAAAAAATTTATTGAAAATCAAGAAGCCGAATGATTAAAAAACACAAATCAGGAATGTGAAAAATATTTAAAATATTTATTTATAATTTAAATAATTTTTATTATTTTTATTATTTTTATATTTGTTGTTGGTTCTTTAAATCAAAGTATTTGTAGGCAAAGGAGATTTAGGTATTGATTTTTAATTTTATAAAATTTAGATTTATTTGAAAAGTATAAATATAGGTATGATGGGTGTAGATAAAATAAAAATGTTTGATTCTGAAAATAAATAGCATTGTATGATTAGAGATGAATTTTTCAAAAATTTACAAAAAAAACTTGGACAACACTTGACTGCGAATGAATTTGAATCTGTCATATATTATCTTGAAGATGAATATATAATTTTTGTATCAGTTGAAGAAAGAAATGAATATTATGTGAATGAAATGTTTGAAGGAATTTTATGATGGAAAAAGGATAGGATGATTAATGGTTTATGTAAAAAAATCAAAAGATATTTATCTTCAGAAGAATGTGACTATGTGTATGGTCAGTTGAAATAAACTTCAGATGTACCTAGGAAAGAATTTTTGATGGAATTAGAAGAAGATTTTTTACGTTGATCAAATAAGAATCCAATGACAGAATCTAATTTTATAAAGTTATGTAGTTTATATTCAGAGATGAATTGTAAAGATAATATTTTTAGAATTGATTAAAATTATATATAAATATAGGTGCGATGGTTTTGAATTAAATAAAAATGTTTGATTCCAAAAATCAAGAGCATTTTGTGATCAGAGATGAATTATTCAAAAATTTACAAGAAAAACTTGGATGACATCTGACTGAAAATGAAATTGATTTTATTATGCAAGATCTTGAATATGAGTTTGTATTAATTGAAGAGAAAAATGAAAGTATTATGAATGAATTGGTAAAAGGAATTTTACGATGGGAAAAGGATAGGGTAATTAATTATTTGTGTAAAAAAATCAAAAGATATTTATCTTCAGAAGAAGAAGATTATGTGTATAATCGATTAAAGGAAACTCCAGATGTCCCTAGAAAAGATTTTTTGAATAAATTGAAAGAAGATTTTTTACATTGGTTGGATGAGAATGAAGATAATAAAATTTATCAGATGTATTCATAAAAGATTAGACTTTGAACTGTTTAAATGAGATTTTGAGAATCACGACTTTGCTATCATTGGTTTATTTTTATGAATAATAAATATATAAATAGGCAATATGATACTTGCGTGTTTGATAAATTAATTTTTTAGAATTAACGAAAATTGATGTGAGATTTAAAAGTAAGAAACGAAAATGCGAATTTGATTATGAGCACATATAGAAGAAATTGACAGAGTATTTTGATTAATTTATTACATATATTGAATAAAACTATATAAATGTCATATTTTATCTTTGAAAAAATAAATTATTTAAAATGATTTCTATTACAAAATGGATGGGAAATCAAAAGACTTATCTAGGAATTAAAAATCAAGTTCGTGTTGTTCGCGAGAAAGACAAAGTCTATCTTGAGGTTCAATTGACACAAGGGCAGACTATTATTTGTAATATTAAAAATTATAAATATTTAAAGAATTCTACATGGCATGCATCAAAACGAGGAAATACATTTTATGCTCTTAGTAATAGAAAAAAACCATATTACTTCCATCAATTAATTAAACCTAAATACAAAGTCATTGATTATGTGAATCATAATGGATTAAATAATTATGAATTGAACTTGCGAGATGGATCGAATGGAATAAATAGTAAAAATTGTAAATTATATAAAAATAATAAATCTAAATATAATAGAATTACATTTAGCAAACATGATAAAGTATGGATATTAAGTTGGTATAAGAATAAAAAACGCAACTACAAATATTTTTATAAAAAAGAAGATTTGATCGAATATAAGAATATGATCGACAAAAAAAATGACAATCACAATGGATGTAAGATTTAGATGCAAATATTTTTATAAATAGAAAGATGCGATTGTATTATTGATATTGATTATTTTCATATTAAAGTTGTTGGCAAATGTATAATTAATTTTAAATAACCTATGTATTAGTTTATTATATAATAAATTATATTGACATGTGTTTGAATTTATATTCAAAGTTTGAACATATGTAAATTTTGTATAAATTTATTTTTTGTTTAATCTTATAATGAGACAAATGGTCACGAGACCTGAAGATGAGACAAATGGTTGTGAGAATAAAAATGGGACAAATGGTCATAAGACCTGAAGATAGTTGTGCAAAAAATGTATAAATAGAATCGATTTATTTTTTTGTCAAATAAAAATGATGTGATCAATTATTATTATTGCAATTTTTGTGATTATGACAATTTGTTGTAAAGTGAAGACGATGGATCGTTATTCAGAATATTATGTGAAATGTGATTATATGACTACTATTGATACTCGTAATATGAAAGACAAAGAGTGTGGATATATTTTATTATTTATTATGTATTATATGTATTAAGGATTTTTATTTATTTATATGTATCATATATATATACATCATATATATATTAATTATAAAAGTTTAAATTTATTTTACATTATTTCAATAAAGAATATACTGTATATACAACTTGTGTGAAAATATAAATATGTTGCGAATGTAATTTGATTTTTTTTTAAAAAAAATGAGTGTAAAAAAAATCGTGAAAAGATTATGAAAAAGATCAATGAGATTTTGAAAAGATTCGAAAAGATTATTTATTAGTAATGATATTTGTATTATTATTTGCATTGGTTATGACAAAAATTTAGATAAAATTTTTAGAATGTTCTTGATTACGTGATCAAAAAAATAAATATATAAATATAATTGAAATATATTTGATGCATTATCAAAGATGAATAACAGTGATTCAGAAACGATTGATTCTATAAAAAGAATTTATGTGTCTTTTTTAAAATGTAAATCCGTAATACCACGCACATGTCTACGAGATAATGAAGTTTCTTTTAATATTACGATATATGAAGAATATGCAAGAGACCCAAACATTATACATCAGATGTTAAATGAAACATGGGATTCTCATTTGATATGCAAGATAAGGTCTTTGAAATTGAATTATTCAGGTTTAAGTCATCTAATGATTAATAAGAATTGGCCAGGAGAACAGAAAGATTACTTGGGTTATCCGTTGTATGAATATTTGCATGAACTGGAAAAGGAAATATGCAAAATTTTTCATATTGATCTGGAAAGATATTTTAATTGTTTGTATGGGATTGTAATTAAGGCATGATGATGTGCGAGAGAAAATAAGAGATTTGGAAAGACTCACGCTCAGGGGTTATGTAAGATCAATGTGAATAAAACGTATTCATTGTGGTTTGTGTTCAAGCAATTTGGATGGATTTGACATTTAAGGATGAGAAATTTGCGATGAATCTATCATTGAAAAAACCAAATTCCAAAATTCAAATCAAACTAAATTTCAAAAATTCAAATTATACAAATAATACAAAAATAAAATGACATATCCATATCCATATCTATCAAATCAAGAGGCTACATAAATAACTGAACCTTATAGAGAATATTTCGTCTCATCGATAGCAGCTCTTCACGAAGAAATTTTGGAGACGAGACAATCAATAACATTCTATAAAAAACTTACGATCATATTGATCATTTTTTTCATTATTATATTGTTCCTCTTGGGACTTTACATAAACAAATTAATTACATTAAATCAAGTGCTTCTTCGAGAACAGGTCGAAGTTGAGATAAGTAAAAAATTATTTAATGAACATATTGACCTCGTGATCGATTTCTTGAAAAAACATAAATTATAAATCTGATGTTAATTTCAATCCAGTCCGTGTAGTCAGTGTCATGGTATTAAACAATTTTTAATATATGAAAACAAAATAAAACTGGGGGGGCTTCAAATTTAATGAAGATAATTGTTGATTGAACAATATGAAATTAAAGACAATAAGGTGTAAATATTTATTTGAGAAATTTCAAGTGGAAAAATAGTTTATGTTTATTAGAGATTTAAAATATGATGATTCAACTTAAGCATATATTAGAAATGTGATAATCTTGATGGTTCATAAATTCATGTGGTATTGTATAGGATAAATTTATATAAATATGTATAATTGTGATTTTGTATTTTTTAAAAAAAAAATTATTTGAATAATAAAATGGCTGATGAAATAATATTGAAGAAATATGATTTTTTAAAGATTGTATCAAAGATTAATGAAAATATTGATCGAGATGAAAAGTTATTGAAGATGTTGACAAGGGATATTCAAGAAACTAAAGGAATGTTGAGTCAATTTAAAGAGTGTGTGAAGATGTATCGATATATTTCGGTGTCAGATTTTTTAGGATGTGTAGGATTTTATGATTGTTATTTGGCCACGTTACAAAAAAAGAATGTTGATTATGAATCTGGAAGGTTGTATTATAAGCTGAATGAAATGGAATTATCAATTTTCAAGGATGAGATGTTGCTGGAAAGAGATATCAGATTACAATTGACAATTTCAAATATTAGATCTTTTGAGAAGGAATTGGATGTGATTGTTGAAAATAAATATAATTATCGATATATTTTCTACCAGTTGGGTATCATACCATTCGAGAAGATGTATGAAACATATTTATTAAAAAATTTTAGATTCAAAGATTCGTATTCGGATGTTGTGATTATTGATGCTCGAGATGATAAGATTGAGATTTCAATTTATGAGATCAAATCTTCTGGGCACATAACGATATTCACGACTTATAAGATTCAGTTGAGTTGTTACATGGAATTTATTGAATTTGTGATTGCAAAGGTGATGAAACATAGCAATCGTAAAATATTTTTGAATCGAGAAAAATCTGGATTTATTGTGCATAATAAGGGAAGAAATTATAAATATGAAGGTAGTAAGTATCAATTTCAATATCACAAGTTTTATGATACGTTGAGACGATTAAATGATGTATTTTTGAGAATTCCGGAATGTACTTGTAATAAACATAATAAATTTTCACACAAGAATTATGTGAAAGATGATGATGACTTATCAAAGATATTCGATCGATTGAAGATCTCTTGAGAACATTCTTTTTTGATTATTTCGAAATATATTATAAAGTTATTATAAATATGTTTGATGATTTTATGTATCAAATAAAAAATGTCACCATATAAACGAAAAAATATCACAATTGCTTGTAATAGATATAGAAAAAAAAGAATTGGTTGTGATAAATTGCCAACATGTTTTAATTGTTCGAATCATGGTCAAACATATGTAAGAAAACCTTCTGAACGTCATGATTCAAAACCAGGATCTAAACGAATACAGAAATGAAGCAAAAAACAGAAAATATCATTTTTGCTGAATTAAATATTCATTAATATATGTTTTATTTATAATTATGTTATTTAAGAAATCATTAATATTATCTTAAAGAGAATTTTCAAAGAATGTTTCGACAAATGTTTGAGATGATTCATTGATGGGTATTTGAAAAATATTTTGAGTTGTGTTAAATGTGGTTGATATCTCTTCATTAATTTCAGGTGGAGTGGATTGTTGAATAATTGGTGTTGTAAATTTTTCGTTTGATGTTTTTTCATTATTAATTTCATTTATAATATTGTATGTATCTTTCATGAATAATCAAGAAAGACCGTAGTAACCTTCAATATACTGTATAAGATTAGATTTTTGAGTTGTTTGATATTTTTTTTGAGTTCAATGTTTTCATTTTTGAGAGATTTCATTTCATTTTTTTCAAGATCATTTGAATATTTTTTTTTAATCTTCTTTGGAGATTTGTTGTAAGAATTAGTTTTTTTTGAGATTTTGGGAATGTTGGTTTTGACATCTTTGAGATTTTAATTTGCATATTCATAATAAAGAATATCTTTTATAATTGATTTTTAAAAATTTGTATAATGAAGATCTGAGAATCGTTGTAATATGATAATTATATAAGGAGTGTTTGATGGTTGTGAGTGACCAAAGCTATGAGTAAAATCAAATCTTATATGCATTTTAGAAGTAAACCAAAGAATAAACGTGATTACAAATAAAAACTCTTTCTGTTGATCCTCTGACCACACACAAAAAAGATGTTTGCAAGAAGTTTTTATACTTCTTTGCTAATAAAGTCTTAATAC
>CAJVPT010004503.1:0-13386 GCA_910592055.1 Acaulospora colombiana | reverse complement strand
ATGTTAAAGTAGATACCTTTAGAGCAATTTTCACTCAACATGAACCAGATGACCATGAAGTCGATACCATTCTCAAAAACTATAACAACCAATCCTTACGACTATATAGTATATACAATACCTTTACAAGTCTTATAGCAAGGGCAACACAGTATGTAAGGGCCAAAGCATGTTATATATCAAGAAATCCTTTTACTTTGAAAAAAAGAGGATATGCAGTAGTCTGTTTTGCAGTGGCAGAAGATCTGTACAAGGCCCTGAGACGACATATATCTATATATGGTCAGAAACTTAGCTGGAGTGCTAAAGAGCACTTCAGGAAGGACACAATATATGACAAAGAAGTGATCAAAACAGAGAGTAGCAATTATAACAAAGAGATAGCTTACTTGAAACAATACATATCAAACTACACTCAAAACAACTAGATCAAACTAATATCAGAAGAAACAATAAAGCAAGCTGGTATACAATATCTAAGGATGATCCAGAAACTAAAAGCCACTCACAGAAAAGGACAGATCTTGGAAAAAAAGACAAAAGGAAGAAGACGCAACCTCCAAGGCAGCAACTATATAGCTGGGACATCAGACATTCCTAGACACTTTGCTACCAATAGTAATAAAGAATCAATTAACTATCATAACAGAAGAAGAAGTTTGCATAATAGGTTACAAAGCCCTTATTCAGAAAGTAATAGTGATCAAGATCTTCTATGTCAGATCCTGAATAATCTCAAGTGATTAAATACTAGAATAAATATAATCGAGAAGAAAACAAGTAATCAGAACAGGATAAGAGGAAGACGATAGAATAATTACTCCTAAAAATGCACCAGTCTAATCAAGGTACACCAGAAGAGAGTCTGATCCACAAAAAGAATTAAGCTCATCCTGGAAAAAAAGAGTGACTATATAAACAATATCAGAAACTAATACAATTCTTCCTAATATAACACATACCACATCACTTGACAATTTTATTTATACAATTAAAAAGAATACCATTAATAAATTAAACAAAGAACAAACACTGTATAAGAACTATACCATTGACAACCTCACAATAGACAATACTATCACTATTGAAACACATAATGTTAGAGGCATTAATACTAGTTTTGAGCAACAAAGACTATTTTGACTCATACAAGATCTTGATATAGACATCCTAGGAATTTGTGAAACTAAATTAATAGAAGAAACAACGAACTTTGCTTTTAACCTATAACAAACGCACAAATTTTTTCACAGATATAATAATAAAAAATCTAAAGGATCTGAAGCAGGATTTCTTATTAGAAAAAACATCAAGAAAAAGCTAAAATCAATTGAAAGAATAGGACATATAATAGGAGCCAACTTCCTATTAACAAGAAGCAAACTTTGTATTTACCAAGTATATTTATTATCTGAAAAAGTTGAAAGTAAATGGCTACAATAGCTACTTCAAAACAAGATCCTAGATAAGCAAAGAAACCACTTCAAAGTCATAATCATGGGCGACTTTAATACAGTTGCCAATCTAATAGTGGATTGATCACCATCCATAAACAAAACAACCCTAAGATACAGAAAAGCAGAAATAGGTCTCTTCAACTTTCTAGAAGACTGGAATTATATAGATATCCAAAACTCTTGAGAAAAAAAAGAGAATACTACATTCACATAAGCAAATAGCTCAGTATATAGCAGAATCGATTATATCTGAATACCACTAGAAATTAGCCTAAACAACATATACGAGTTCAAAAATATTCCAGTGGAGACACTATTGGGTAGTGACCATATCCTGTTATTAACAAAAATAACAACAAACAACCTGCTCAAAAACCAGGTACAAGAGCAAGATAGAACAAAAGGTAAAAAAATACCAGATCTAGGCAACTCCACTGTGGAACAATAGGAGAAATTCAAACTCTGGATAGAACACAAGCTTCCAGAAATTGATATATAAGCCTCTTGGCACGAAACTAAGAACAGCTCTCAAGAACTCAAAAAGGCCTAGCAAGAACTTGAAACTATAATCATTAAGGGTATATATAGGTGCCTCAAGAAGAAAAGAGTCTACTTCACTCCCAGTAGAAGAAAAGAAGTTAAGATAGGATCAGTAATCCCAAAGAAGGATTTTGAAGCCTACAAAAAAGCCAATAAGATCCATTTTATTCTAAAGAAAATCCAAGTTAACTGGGATATGAAGACTATAGAAGACATAAAAAATATAGAGAAGATCATTCAAAATCTACAAGGCACTTATGAATCCCTTTATGAAGAACTAGCACCTCCCTAGTTACAAGAAGAGATCCCAGAGCAATTAAGGAAAATCACTAAGATAGAACATACCCTCAGAATGATATGCAAGAAAAAAAAAAGTCTTTATATCAGAAATCAAATCAAGAAGACTCTGAATAACAAATGTGATGATCTTAGATCCAACCAGAAGTGGATACTGGGCTCAGTCTTAAACTATAAAAAACTAAGAATTACATTAGATCAGGTGTTAACTACAAATTAGGAAGGGAAAGAATATATTACTACTAATCTCCAAACCATCAGAAGCAAGGTTGAAGAATATCACAAAAAGGTATTCAAAAAGAGAAATATCAACTTTGAGAATTTAGACCCCTCCTGGAAAAAAGAAAATCAACCCAAAGAATGGATTGATCCAATATGATATTCACTTTTAACAGAAGACATTAAAGTAGTAGAGCTCAAAGCTACTTTGCAATCTCTTCCTAATAACAAGGCTGTTGGTTCCTCATATATCAGCTACAAAATGCTCAAACATTTAGAAATAAAAGGAAAAGAAACTCTATATCTTCTTTTTAATAAAGTTTTAAGTACAAGTCAAGTATCTAAGAAATAGAAAAGCAGTAACATCTATCCTATTTCCAAACCCAAGCCTTGGAAATGTAATCTAAGCAATACAAGACCTATTGTTCTTTTGGAAACAGCTTGAAAATACTTTATCAAGATCCTTACCAACAAAATATCAACTATTTGTAAGTAATACAAAATCTTAATAGGATCAAACTTTGCTGGGCTACAAGGAGAGAGTATGGCAGAACCTATCTATGTGCTAAACAACATTTGTGAAAAGGCTAGAGAAAAGAAAAAAGAACCATGAATCCTATTTCAAGACACTGCAAAGACATATGACACAATATCCCTGCATATGCTTGAAAAGTCCATAGACTGGATTCGAATTCCTACAACCATTAAAAAGCTTATAATAGACCTCTTCAAAGATAGAAGCTATAGTATCATTCTTTCCAATGGACTATTTAATCCAATAGTGGCAAGAGATGGGATAGATCAAGGAGAAACGATTTCTCTATTATTATGGAGAATCTTTTACGATTCACTTTTATGTAAGATTCAAAATAACAGCAACCTGGATTATTCCATGGAAAAATAATGGTCTCTCAACTTTAGTAAACCTGCAGAGAAGATAAAGCTCTCCTTAAGGCAAGCAGTAATTGCCTACATGGATGACACAATCTGGATTTCCAAATCTAAGGAAGACCTGGAAAAGATCTTGGAAGAAGTGAAAAAGTTATATATAGCAAATGACTCTCAAATCAATGCAGGTAAGTTAATCCTCCTTACTATCAACGGAAACCCACAAGTCTCCAGGACTGTTCAGGCTGAAACAGAGAATACTATAGTTCATGAAATCAATAAGAAGGATCAAGCTAGATTTTTGGTATCTGGCTAGGATCGAGACACAAAAATCAGGACACTATCAGTCTTATAAAATCAGCAATCAGAACAGTAGTCCAAGCAATAATCAATATGTGATGATCTCACAGTCATGTTTAGAAAAGTATTCAAGAACAAGGCCCTAGTCTGTGTAATGATCCCAAACAGTTGTATTCACAATAAAGGAATATATGGTCTCAAAAGTATTTAAGGGATATAACTAGAAAGTCTTATACCTGTACTTTTCTGTTAACTTAACAACAACGAGGCCTCTGATATTGTTACTATAATTAGATTGAAACAAAGTCAAATCAAATATTGGGAACCAGGTAATATTCTAAGAAATTCTATTAACTCTTACAAGCTGACAAAAGGAAACTTAGCAGCTACAACACTGGCTTTGGCAAACAGTATACAAGTTACTTTTCAAAGTTGGAGATAGAAAAACATATTTGATTATCAGGAAAGTATCTTATCAATCAAATCTATATTGCAAGAGGATAGAAAATATGGAAAAGTTATTTCATCACTATGAAAACACAAGATCATGTTTTTAGATTAGCTCATTAACACTACCACAATGACACTTAAGGAATGGAGAGCAATTCAAATCTTCTATAATAGATACAAGGGACCGGTTCTCTCCTGGTACAAAAAAGTGAGGAAAAAAACAATAATAAATCAAAATCTCCTATGAAACTCTCTATATGGGTTTGAATAGACAGTTTATAATATGCAAACTGGGGCATTTCTAACAAACCCAAATAGAAGGAAGATTTACTGGGCAGTCCAGGCTAATACTTCAATAGATACATGGGGAAAGACAGTATCCATAAACAATAAAATCTATTTCACCCCATATCAGCTAGTATACGATCCTACTAGTAATAATACTCATTTTTAATCAGATAGTACAGAGCAGCCTTTAGAAATAATCCAGTTACAGATCTATCTCCTTCTATAGCTCAATCGACATAATAATCTAAGAAAAAAGAAGCAGATCCTTCTGTCAGAAAACCCTACAAACTGGCAGACAAATACATTTCAGCAAACAATGGCTCTACCAACTTCCAGATCAGTTGAAATAGAGATTCAAGTAGAAAACTGAAATATTACACTAATAAAAAAAGCTATACAAACAAAAGAACATAGAGACAAACTTAAGAGCATCTTGAGATACAACAAAAGGAATATGGCTAATCAGCTTATATTCTACACAGATGCTTTTATAAAAAAGGAATGACAGATTGTGAATTAGAAATGGATTTAGCTTGGATTATAATAGAGGAAGACAAAATAGTTAAACAGTTCTCAGCAGGAGCATTTGTATAGCCATCAGCAACCTGGGCTGAAAAACTAGCTATTCTCATTGCACTGTATACAGTCCCCCAAAATACAACAGTTACAATCTACACTGACTGCAACATTGCAATCAAAGTATGGAAATCTATCTGCTCACAAATAGAGATATCTACAAGAAGATGGACAAAGATCACTAACTGGCCACTTTGGAATAAGATTAAGGACCTAATAAAAAAGAAAGAATTGAATCTGAAAATCCTAAAGATTAAAGCCCACAGAACCAATAGATTCAACAATCAAATAGACTTACTTGCCAAACAGGCCAGACGAGTAAACCCAATAACTTGGCATCAGCTACTAGAGCTAGAAAGAGTCCTCATAATAGTGGCATGGAGAGAATACACAATAGAAATTGGTATCAAAGACTTCATTAAAATGTTCAATAAAAAAAAATTAAACTAGACTGGATAACACATAAATGGATTCAGGATCTTTGGATCCAAAATAATAAAATTATAGACTGGCCAACCTTTTGAAACCAGTTCAATCTAACTAATACCTTCGATACCTTTTTCAAAACTAATAAAGACAAAAGCTTCCTAACTAACTTAATTCACAATGAACTTTCAGTTCTACAGATACTTAAGAAGAGAAACCAGATGTATATATCACAACCACTTGCCCAGCATGTGAACTTCATGAAGAGACATTAAGACATCTTTTTGAATACCCAGCCACTAAAGAAACTTAAAAGAATTTATGGCAGAAGGCAAACGAAAAGATCAATAAACTTATCAGTAAAGAAATAAAAAAGAAGAAAGAACTTCAATCTAAAATAAGTAACTGGACAGACAAATAGTTAGAAGAGATTCAGAAATCCAACAGGGGCCTTTTCAATACCATCTGTGGATATATAAAAGAAAGCAAGACCCCCTCCTCAAAGAAGTATCTCAAAGAGCAGCTCAAGATCCCACTAGTAAACACACAGGTTATAATCGATAAACTCTATTAGAATATGAGAGCAAACTTTAAAAAGGAGATCTGGAATACTCGCTGTGCCAAAGTAATAGAATAGAAAAAGAAGCATAATATTATAGAAGAGAATAAAAAAAGCAAGAGGCCCAAGCTTAGACTCAACAAACAAACTGAATAGGATCAACTGTTACTTTCATAGGACTCGAACCTGGAGAACATCAAAGAAATAGAAGAAAAGAAGTATATGACGATTATTAAGGATTGGGTTTGTCATAAAATGAAGTGGTTTGGTTTTTAACTGCAGACAGAACTTAAAATGATCTATAGTAATGACCTGTAAGCAATGATTTTATTAATTAGAGGAATTATTCAAATTAGTAAAGAAGCAAAATATCATTCCTTAGGGTGTATTTAGAGAAATAGTTTTTCAATAACAAGTGAGTCAGTATGTGAAAGTCACAACAATTTGTAAATACCTAGCATATATACAATAAAGACATGCCATGCTGATTTGATTGCGGGTTAAAAAAAAAAAAATTATTATTATATATTATTATAAGTCTTTTTTTAAAATACTATTTATTAATTCAAATTCAATTTATTTAAAATCTTTTTCTTTATTTTAAAAAAAAAATTTATATATAAATTTGTTTATTATTATATTATTATTTACTTTGTTTCTTATAATTTAATAAAAACTCTTTTCACTAATTCTCTGACTACACATAAAAAAGATATTTGCAAGAAGTTCTAATACTTCTATACTAACAGAGTTTTATTATTTTCTTTAAACCAATTTAAAAAGCTCCTTTCAGAACTTCCTCACTTCTCTTCTATCTTATTTACAATTTCCTTTAAACAAACTGAACTCTTGTAACCTATAAAGTTTAGCTTCTACCTTTACTATAAATAGCAAGAAAGTTTCTTAAAAGAAAAAAATCAATAGTACAGTATCTATTACCTCTCAACTATAGTAGAAAAATAATAAAGATTTTATCTCAGTCAAAAAACTTATTTTTCACCTTTTGACTGGTGTTGTGGTTTCTAAGAGCTAACTTTTTTAAGGCATTCTGGGAATTTTGCCTACTCTAGCTTGATCCTAAAATTTTGAGTAACATGAATATTATAGATTGTAATTGGCTGATATAAAATACATTGAAAAAGATTGATAAACAAGCTTTTATTGATCACCTCATATGTCTGAATATATTTTCTCAGCTCCATAAGAACCTGGGGTCCACCATAAGTTATATATGTTGATGCAGATAAATATAAGACACAACACTGATATATCATTGGATACTAAAAAGAGTCCATCTAACTATAACAAAGATCACAAGAAATCAATTGATCTTTTTCAAGTCAGAGTTACCTATATTTTGATTGTATATCAGGTAGATTCTCAATATTTATTACTTGAAAAAGTCTAAATCAAAGAAAGTAGGAAGCTATCAAGGATACTTAATGATAAAGTTCATGTGCAAAGCAACCTAAAAAGTTTTCATCCTATCTTCAAAAAATTTCATATTGAAAAACTGGAAAGCTAATGCTGCTTCATCAATTAAAATTCGAGTCCAAAAATATCAGCAGTGATGTATAAGCTAGTCAGATAATCCAGAAGATCCTTGCTAATCACTAACATTAACAGTCACCAACAAGATATGTTCATTATGAGACTAGGTGCCATCCTTCTTATAAGGAATTAAATTTGAAATAAGAGATATAGATAGGTAAGTATATTCATATTTAAATAAAAATAAGTTTAATTAATTATATACTGGAAGACTATCAAGTTGCTTATATAGATACCAATATACTATCTGGGCCTTCCTAATTACTTTTTCTCCACAAGCCTTAAAACTATAAAGTCTTCTCTTTTTAGTCTCCAACTTATCTCTGTAAAAACTTGATAGAAGTTTATCTTTTCAAACCTCTCTACAGAGGAATTCAGAACAAGACAGGTATATATCAATAAACAAGACCGATACTTGCTCAAAATGGCACATAACCATTCAATTCTCTTTTTATTTTCTTTTATTTTCATTTTTATAACACTAACATGCTCTAGGGATACTGATTTTTCTTTATAAAAGAAAGGACAATAAGTCTTAATATAGCTTTAGAAATAATTTTAGCTTATTATTATCTTTATTATTCCTGAATATACTGTATACACATATATCTGTACTTTGTGCAATATATATATTGTCATAGGTTAACCTGGCAAGTCTTTCACTAATCTGTAGTGCCTTACATAATCCAGATGTCTCACAAATATTCATAAGAAGAGAACACCTTCTATAAAAAACACTTAGGGAAGGTAGAGGTGTAGTGATTGACTTGACTGAAGGTAAGTGTCTCTTTATTGTATTCTGTTTTTTTGAAATATCACTAACTTTTATCTCTATTCTCAATGAAGACTGTTTTTCCTAACATATTCAGCTTTGTCTTTTCGGTATACATTGATAAGCTATTTATACTTTTCTAACTAACAATGGGCTATTTACTTTATAATTGGCTATATTAACCCTAAGCTTTGCTAAACTTTCATACTTTTTCAGATACACATAGTTTCCTTATCAGTATCCAAGCCTTATTTATAGTTTCTTACCTTGTGATACTCAATATTTCATATCAAACTTTCAGGTTTTTGGATTCTAGACTATTACGTATAAATCGCGTCACCCACGTGACCCATAACAATATCTAAGGGGTTATTTAAATTGTTTGTTTTGTGGAATTTGTTATACCTTATGATATATATGTTTTATTCTTAATTGATATCCTTTTACTATGCTTAGTCCTCAGAAAGTTAGTTGTCTATTGATATTTTTCAGTTTTTATGCAGTCCTACCAAGTCTCTCAGCAGTTATTAGTAGTCAGATTGATAACTATAGTCTTCTAATGACTATTGTCATGGGCTAACCCGACAAGTCCATCACTAATCCATAGCACTTCATGCAACCCAGACATCTCACAAATGCTCACAAAAAAGAGAATGCCTTCTATAAAAAACACTTAGAGAAGGCAAAGGCATGGTAATTACTTGACCAAAGGTAAGTATCTCTTTATTGCATTCTGTTTCTTTGGTATATCATTTAATTCTTATCTCTATTCTCAATAAGAGTTATTTTCCTAACACATTCAGCTCTGTCTTTTCGACATACATTGGTAAGCTATTTATACTTTTCTAACTTATAATGGGCTATTTACTTTATAATTGGCTATACTAACTCTAAGCTTTGCTAAACTTTCCATACTTTTTCAGATACACATAGTTCCCTTATCAGTACTTGAGCCTTATCTATAGTTTTTTACCTTGCAGCACTCAATCTTTTATACCAAACTTTCAGGTTTTTGGATTCTAGATCGTTATGCATAAATTGCATCACCCATGTGACCCATAACACCATTTTTAACTACTCTTCAAATATGGTCTTATAGGAGCTTTTCTTGATTATTATATAAGGCCATTGGTCTTTTCCAAATGCATCAGTCCCTACAGATATCTCATTATAACTATTTAAATTTATTACTTCTCATTGATAATCTACAAGGTTCAATTTCTAGTAACCATTAGTGATAGCAATCAAAGATCTTCTAGTATATATCTGATTCTTACATTTTTGAAACTGATATATGCAACTGAAGTTTTTCAGATCTTCTGTGAGACTGGAGTTTTTGAGAAGAGATAGATTTTATATGAGGCCAATAGGTTTTCGAGTCTTATTATTATCTTTCTTGATATTCTTGATGTCTGCATATATTTCAAGTGATAGAATATTATGATTTATTTCATAGTACTAAAACTGACTAGAACTTGTGTGATCTAATTTATGATACTATAGTCAAATGATGAAATCTAATAGATGATTGTGTACATGACTATATGTGGTTTTGAGCATGCATCTCATACAATGTGACCTATATATGTAAAAACTATTTTTGAGTAGAATTAAACCAGTAACTCATGGATAATAACCTGGGAATAGGGATCACAACAGATCGAATTAGATCAGATTTTAGATAAATCTGATCAGATCAGTTTTTATTTGATTTGATTCATATCCGAATGGATTTATTTTTATTTGATCCATATCCATTCAATTAATCTGCTATTTTTGTTAATTGTTTTTTATTTATTTATTTATTTATTTATTTATTTATTTGTTTGTTTGTTTGTTTGTTTGTTTTTCTCTACCTAATATTTACTTGGCATCTTTAGATTTTATTTATAAATATTTGGTTAATAGTTTATATTTTTAATATTTATAATTTATTGCCATTTACAACCATTTTCTTCTAAATTAAAATATACACCTGTATAATTTAAATTTTTTGCAATACTACTATTGCCTTGATTTTTTTTATCAATTCTTCCAGTGCTAACAAAGTAGAGAATCTTGTTGCAATTGCTCTTGTCAATACTTTATATATATATATTTTGATTTCTTCTTTCTATTTTTTAATTGCTGTTATTGTTTTTTTTGCCAGGTTTTGTGATAAACCACTAGTTATATTTTCCTTAAGCAAAACAGTTATACTATGTAACTCATGTTCTGATCAGCAAAAAAGAGTGTTTCCTTGTATAAAAATTTAAATAAAAACTTAATATTTTATATTCCAAACTTTTTTAACATTTTTATAAAAATATCTGTCATATTTATTTTTATTTCTCATTTAGTTATATAGAAGTTGCCTCCATTAAAATCTCTTTCTCAGCAAGTAAATTCTGGATCACTTTTGAAGCAAATTCCTTTTAGGCAGCTGGCTACAATTGTATGATTCAGGAAATTTGTATAAATATAGACAAATTTACTATACCTTTAGGATGCATATGATTTATAGAGATTCAAGGGATGATTAAGTTTATTTCTTTTTTGTCATAAAAAACAGATATCTTTTTTGATTGCTTTATATTTGTTTCCATCTAACCTTGGAAGTTCATGCTCAGTAATTTTTTGTTGTATACTTGAAGTTACATTGGTAAAAAAAATATCCATTGTATAGTTAAACAGGAAGCTGTTCATCGTGACAACTTTTTCTTCATGCAGGTACTACTGACTTGTTTCTCATAACTCTTTTAGTATATTGAAAACATGTGTAAAAATTTCACATTCCCTTGTCGACAGATATCTAAAACTTGTTATCAGTACTGCTTAAGTATGAAATTAAACATATATGAATTTTATATATCTAGTAGCTGCCAATGCTCCTTGATTAAGTTTCGATATACCATCAGATTGGATAATCTTTCTTTGTAGCTAGAATATTTCCAGCACTATACTTTGCATAATATTTAAAACTTTGGATCCAATCTGATTATGATATATAGCAAACATCCCCTTGCCTAAATCTTTGTCACAAATTATAATTTCCTCATTTTTTTTCTTATTATATTTGGTAGACAAGAGATAGTATTGATGACTTATACATATGAAGGCAGTGGATTTACTTTTTTGTGCATCCACTTTCCTTTGATTTTTTTTTTGTTATATCCAGGCAGGGGTCCAAAAAATATCATTTTTATATCATAAGTATCAGCAAAATGTTTTTGTCATCAGGTTCTCCCTTACTTGAAATATAAAGATATTAACTAGATTTTTTATTATTAAAATTATTTAAACTTACAAATTTTTATTTTTTTCAATTTGTCAATGTTTGCTTTCAAAGTAGCTGCAGTTTTTACATCATTGACATTGCAAAATCTCAGGAACCTTACAGATTCTCTCCTATTTTTTCATTAGCATTAATAAAATATATATAGCAAGTATATATATTTCGATATATTTACATTTGAAAAAGAATTGATATTAGGATCAGACATAGCCAGGCAAACACTTTTTAATTTAGTAAAAGAACTTTGCAAATAGGCAACATACTCATTAGGGTTATTGTTTTTCAATGACATAAGGAAATGTAGGACAGTAATATAAATTTATATATATATTTAAAAAATAGGTATTAGTTATATATATATATGTACAGCTTGTCAGTGCAACAGGAAATCAATAGCCTAGCTGCAAGTTAAATTGTCAACAATTTAACTTGCAACTATACAAATGTCTGCTTAAATATTTTCGAAAGCCCTGCTTTAGTTCAGGATTTTCCATTGAAGGCAGCAGCAGCAATATAACAGATTTAAGCTTGCCTAACATTTTTATCGACAAAATTTAATATATTAGTCCAGGATTTTCCATGGAAGCAATATTGAACATTATCGATAGCAGTTGGTTGCACTTTTACAAAGGCCAGTCTACAAATATTAGTCCAGGGTTTCTCACTAAAGGCAACTTTATAGACTTGTCAGGTAAAAGGCTCTTTGGTTTTTGTTCCCTCCTTTCAATAGATTTATTTACCATTAGCTTCAATTTGTTTCTGTTTCTTCAAGACAAGTATCATGTTGTTTATACCAGTGTTTTTGAAATAAATATAAAATACAGTATCAACTAAATAACAAATGCCTTGTACTCACTTATCTGTAAATATAATGAAAACAGTGAATTGATGTAAAGGTTTGGTTGATAATTAAAATGCCAGGTTATTTAGTGACTAAAAGATACCAGTTAAAGTAGTCAAAAAAGATATCAGTTTATTTAGTTGAAAAAGAAAGAACTGAGTATACAGTTGTAGCAAAAGCAAAAACAGTTAATATAACAGCTATAAAAACATTAGCAAGCAATAAAAATATATCTTTTATTGTAGCTATGTAGTGATAGGCAGCTATATATATTTAAATAAAATTAATTGTTTAGCCAATATACAGTATAAAGAGGTATATACATTTTCACAAAAAATAGTAAGAAATAGGAAAAAAATATTTGTAGATAAAAAAAAAATTCCTAGGTAAGACACCTGGCAATAGGGATGGTAAAGTGATAAAAGTAAAAGGAAGCAAAATAAAAAATCAACAAAAAATACAAAAAGTTTTTTTTTTATTTATTGTCCAATCATGTTTTTCAATCAATTTTTAACAATTACTATTATAGATTTTTTATATCTGTCCGACAAAAATACAATTTTTCTCCCAAAAGTCACATGTTAATCTCCAAAACGTGACTAAGAAACTATAGGTATTTTGATTAGAAAAACATCTTTTCTTATTTGCTCAAAAACGATTGTCAACTTGGATTTTTCGTTAAACACAGATTTTGACCTTCGGCCATGAAATGATAATGATGATCCCTTTCGTGTCACATGTCACATGTCACGCGACATGAGCGCTGATCCCGTAATCCCAGAGACACGCAATACAAACAGTTCTATTATTAGTATGTATTAATGATACTAACAGAGTTTACATAGTTAGTAATGCTCTTAGCAAACTTAGCAACTTAGCAAACATACTATTTATAGTGATTATAGATTCTAAATATATAATTGATAGCATATAGTTATAATAGTTTAA
>CAJVPT010004502.1:0-13386 GCA_910592055.1 Acaulospora colombiana | reverse complement strand
TATGTAACGCATATAATCAATAAAATGGGCGACGTTGTGTGTTTAAAAAAAAAAAAAAAAAAAAAATAATAATAATATTAGATGACATTATTACAATTGGAACACATAATGTTAGAGATATTAATACTAGTCTCAATCAACAAAGACTATATAAACCTATTTAAGAACTTGACATAAATATTCTGGGAATTTGTGAAATTAAGCTAATAGAAGAAATAGCAAATTTTGCTTTTAATCTATAGCCAATATACAAGTTCTTCCATAATTATAATAATAAAAAGCTTAGGGAATTTGGAATTGGATTTCTTATTAATAGAAATATTGAGAAAAAGTTAGAAACAATTGAGAGAATAAAAGGCTACATAATAGGAGCTAATTTTCTATTAACAAGAAGCAAACTCTATATCTATCAAGTATATAACCATCTAGAAAAGCTGAAAGTAGATAGCTACAATAGCTACTTCAAAATAAAATTTTAGATAGGCAAAGGAATTACTTTAAAGTTATAATCATGGGTAATTTTAATGTAGTTAGCAATCCAATAGTGGATCAATTCCTATCCACAAACAAAACAATTTCAAGATACAAAAAAGCTGAAATATGTTTTTTCAACTTTCTAGAAGATTGGAACTATATAGATATTCAAAACTCTTGAAAAGAAAAAGAGAATATTACTTTTACATAAGCAAACAACTCAATATATAGTAGAATTAACTATATCTGGATATCACCAGAAATTAGTCTAAATAATACATATAAATTCAAAAATATTTTAGTAGAGGCATTACTGGATAGCAGCCATATCCTTTTGTTAATGAGAATGACAACAAATAATTTGTTCAAAAACCAGGCCTAAAAACAATATAGAACAAAAGGTAAAAGAATATTAGATCCAGCAAATTTCATTACAAAACAATGGAAGAAGTTCAAACTCTAAATAAAATGCAAGTTTTCAAAAATTGATATGACGTATAACCTTCTTGGCAAGAGGCTAAAGATAGTTCCCAAAAGCTTGAAAAGGATTGGCAAGAACTTGATAATATAATTATTAAGAGTATATACAAGTACCTCAAGAAAAAAAAAGTTTAATTTACTTTCCATAGAAGAATAGAAGTCAAGACAGGATCAGTAATCACAAAAAAAAGATTTTAAAACCTATATAAAAAGTCAACAAAATTCACTTTCTTTTAAAGAAAATCTAAGTTAACTGAAACTTAAGAACTATAGAGGATATAGAGAATATAGAAAAGACTATTTAAAATCTATAAGATATTTGTGAATCTCTCAATAAAGAATTGCATCTCCTCAATTATAAAATAAAATTCCAGAGCAATTAAGAAAAATTATCAAAATAGAATGTATCCTTAGAATAATATGCAAGAAAAAAAAAGTCTTCATATTAGAAACCAAATCAAGGAAGCTCTATAAAACAGATGTGATAACCTAAAATTCAATCAGAAATAAATACTAAACTCAGTCTTGAACTATAAAAAATCTAAATTACATTAAACCAGGTGATAACCAGAAATCAAGAAGAGAGAGACTATATTGCTACTAATTCTTAAACTATCAAAAGCAAGGTTGAAGAATATTACAAACAGGTTTTCAAAAAAAGAAACACTAACTTTGAAAGTTTTAATCCCTCCTAGAAAAAAGAATATCAATCCAAGGAATTAATCAATCTAATATAATACTTACCATTAACAAAAAAAATCAAAGTAGAAGAGCTTGAAGCTACTTTGTAATCTCTTTTAAACAACAAAGTTACCAACCTCTTATATATCAACTATGAAATGGTCAATTCTTAAGAGTCAAAGAAAAAGGAACTTTATATCTTTTTTTTAACAAAGTCTTAACCAAATATCTAAAAAATAGAAATATAGTAACATTTATTCTATTCCAAAATCCAAGTCCTGAAAATGTGATTTAAGCAATACAAGATTTATCATTCTTCTAGAAGTAGCCCAAAAATGCTTTACCAAGATTCTTACCAATCAATTGTTAATCATCTGCAAGTAATATAAAATTCTAAAAGGTCAAACTTTACCAGTCTACAAGGAGAGAGTACAGTAGAGCCTATTTATCTACTAAATAATATCTGTAAAGAAACTAGAGAAAAAAAAAACACCCCATGAATCTTCTTTCAAGATACTATTAAGGCATATAATATAATATCTCTTTATATGTTTGAAAAAGCTATAGATTAGATTTAAATTCCTACAACTATCAAGAAGCTTATAATTGATCTTTTTAAAAATAGAAGTTGTAGTATTATTCTTCTCAATAGACTCTCTAATCCAATAGTAGTAGAGGATAATATAGATCAAGGTGAAACAATTTCTTCACTTTATAAAGAATTTTCTATAATCCACTGCTATACAAGATTCAAAATAATAGAAATATAAATTATTCCATAGAAAAAATAATGATCATTCAATTTCAATAAACCTGAAAAAAAAGTTAAACTCTCTTTAAGGCAGGCAATAATTGCTTACATGAATAACACATTCTGGATTGTTAAATCTAAAGAAAATCTAAAAAGGATCTTGGAAAAAGCAAAAAAGTTATATATAGCAAATGACTATTAGATTAATGCAAGAAAGTCAATTCTCCTTACTATTAACCAGAATTCTCAAGTTCTTGAAACCATTCAAACTGGAATAGAGGGTACTATAGTTTATGAAATTAATAAGAAGAATTAGGTCAGATTTCTTGATATTTGGCTAGAATTAAGACAAAAGAACCAGAATATCATTAGCCTAATAAAATTAAAATCAGAAAAGTAATTCAACAATTACTAAGAAAAAGTTGACAAAAAATATATGATATGTTATCAATTTCAAGAATATAATATAGAATACAATAAATATATTTAAATGAAAAGATATGCAATAAACTTATAACTATATTTAGAAAAGTATTCAAGAACAAGGCCTTAGTTTGTAAAATAATCTCAAATAGTTGTATTCATAATAAAAAATATATATGGTCTCAAAAGTATCTGGAAAATACAACTAGAAAACTACATATCTACACTTTTTTGTCAACTTAATAACAATGAAGCATCCAGTATTGCTATTATAATTAGACTAAAATAGAGTCAAATTAAATGTTTTGAGTTTAGTAATATTTTAGAAAATCTTATCAACTCTCAGAAACTAATTAAAAGAAATTTTTGGTAGCTGTAACACTGGCCCTAACAAAAAGTATACAAATTATTTTTTAAAGTTGAAGATGAAAGGAAAAAAAAACTTTTTCCCACTCGCATCAAAATTCATAAAAATTTTCTTTTATGGTAACAATCCAAAGTTCATAAGAAAAAACCCAACGCTCACAAAGAGCTCCTCAACAAACATGTCAAGAAGGTCCCTTAGAGTCAAGGACACAGTGGCTAACTATACTGGTAAAAGAATCATTATGGGTAGTGGTAAAATTGCAAAACCCTTTCTCAAGACCAAACTAGTAAGTAAATTCAATCCACTTACCAGCACGAAAAGAAACAGAATGACAGCAGACAAGGAAAAGGAGGTGCAACCTCAACAACTACAAAGAACCCTACTCAAAACTAAGATGAAAACATGGAGCTCGAGAATGCAGAACTGGACAACAACATGAATCCTGAAGAGGGCACTATAGAAATCCTCAAGACAACAAAAGAGATGAACACCGAATCTAGGTTACCATTGCCAGTAACAGTAGCATCAACAACTACAACATTAAAAGAAGGAAAAGAGTCCCAAATGGCACAGAAAACATTACTAGCAACTATTACAGTTATAAAGAAGAGCAGAGACCAAGGACCATAGCAACAGAATGGGCAAATTCCCAAGGAACCCTTGACACACTTGGTCCAGGAAAAATTTACATAGATATAGAGAAGTTGCCTGAACTTTCTACAAAGGAAAAAATTCATCAAGTACATGACTAACTGGGCACCTACCAACCCTGAAACATGTCCGTATTGAAGAACCAATCGGATTTTTGACTATTGCAGCCATTTTCAGTAGTTATTATGAGGCCATAGATGCATACGAGATTCAGGTCACCAATAATGAAAATTCTAAATTCAAACTAGCACCCCAACTCAGCATCACAAAATACAAATCTCGATCTATTAAAATCTGAAACATTCTCAACCATTTTCAAAAAAAGAATATCGCAACCTTATTTCAAGACAAAACTCAAATTGAATACATAACCTTACAACCAGCAGGACAAGTTAAATCTGGAATTATCTAATTCAATACAATTGAGGCATATGAGGAACAGGTCCAGAACTGGGCCATCTATAAGGACATCTTCAGTATGAGGACATATTCAATAGTCAGAACCTGTATCACAAGTGAGAAGAGGAATCAGTAAGTGCAACCCTTGCCAACCTCCCACAAGGAACCTCAGTAAAAGAACTTGAGAAAATAATCAAATAGACAGTAGCTCAAGTGGTATATTTCTCCTTCAACTCTACAAACCAGAATGTTTTGCTATCCTGTACTATAAAGATAACAGGAACCTTAACAGAGCAAGAGACATAAACTCTGCCTTCAAGGCAACAAATTAGTTTGAGTCCAAGCCTGCAATAAGCAAAACGAAGAAGATCTCAACATCAATGAAACACACAATATCTGGAAAATAGAAACATTAAACATGAAAGGAATCAACTCACAAGCAGACAAAATAGCAATTCTAGAATATGGACAAGAACAACAAATAGACATACTGGGAATCACTGAAACCTGGCTCCTAGGAAATCCAAAATGGTATTATGAGGAAGAAAAATTTCAAATCTGGTTAACCAAATTGATACAACAGTCTTATAGAACAGGAGTAAGTATTTTAATAAAGAAAAAATGGGCAACACATGTCTTCAGGATTGAGGAATGTATCAACCAGGGAATCACGATAGACATAATATTCAAAGGACGAATCCAATATAGGATACTAACAATCTACAACTCATCTGACAGGACAAACAAACAAGATAGAAGGAAATTACTAGAATGGTGCAAAACAAAAATCAGCGAGGCAAAAAGTAACAATATGTTCACAATAGAATGAATGATCTTAATAAAGTAGCTGATCATCAGAAGAACCGAACAACAGGAAAAGACAAAGGAAGCAGATTCAAGCACTTTATCAACTCACTAGAGATACTCAACTTCATAGACACATTTCAACAGGTACACTCCGAGAAAAGAAGCTACACATACATTAGAACAAAGTCAAATTATGGAAGTAGACTGGACTACATATGAGTTTCTAGTCCACTTCAATCATACATCATAAATACAGAATATATCGAGATGGAAACAGTAATCAAAATAGATCATAAAATGGTAGTTACACATCTAGAGACACCACACACCTCCTGGAGTAAGTTATCTAATAGGAAAAACAATACGCAAAACATCATAGATTATATGAACTTCAGCCTTAAATAGTGGATGAAGTTTATCAGAAAATTGAAAGGAATACCAGCAGTGTTCTTCAAAGAAGATGCCAAAATGGTAGAGGAAATATGTAAATACCTCAAAAAATCGATCAAGATAGCAGCAGAAACCTTTTTAAAAAAGAAATGAAAAAGAAAAAATATTGGCACTATTCACAAGTCCAAATACAAGAAGATTATGCAAAAACTACTCAAAATCAGTAGTCTATATAGAAGATGTCTGGCATGGAGAAGATGCACACATATCTACCACAGAAACACAAATTGTAGAATTGATACAAGAAATCAAGATATTGGGGTTTTTCCTGATAGAATCCCACCTCTTCATGCAAGACAACTGATAATAAAGAGGAATTATAGAGGTGGTTACTAGAAATAAAAGAAATCTGGAAGAAAGAGAACAAAATAGTGAAAATCACGATTGAAAAAGAGAAAAGGAGAACAATCCAAAAACATATCGAACAAAGATACAAGAACTAAAGGAACACCCAAAAAAAATGATCAACAGCATCCTGAACCAACAACTCCGATTTATAGATACATAGAGACTAATAGAACAGAAGACAAGAAACAAAGTGGAAATAATTATGGATTCATCTACAATAAAGCACAAAATCTGGAAACACTTTCAAAAATGGACAAGACCTAGATGAACACTAAATATAAAGGTCTTTTCACACTGGGAAAAACAATACAGGCCCAAAGAAAGAATCCAAGAGAAGTGGTTCGACAACATGCTAATCCCAATAGAAACAACAGAAATAAGAAATGCAATCCAGGAAAAAAAAAACTGTAGCACCTCAGAACCATCTGGAATCCCATACATAGTACTTAAAAACCTGGGAAAGAAGAGAATGAAGCTAGTAGAGATACTTTTCAACAAAATCCTGAGAATAGGAAAGGTTCCAAAGGACTAGAAGAATGGAAATGTTTATCCAATCCCGAAACCCAAGGACTGGATGGAAAATATCAACATTATCCAATCTATTACACTTTTGGAGACAATAAGAAAAGTATTTATGAGCATTTTGACAAAAAGACTGGTGACAATCTGCATAAATACCAGATACTATGCACCAATAACTGGACGGAACTACCCGGAGGTAGTACACAGAAGTCAATCCATATTCTCAACAATGTCATGGAGGAGGCCAGAGAGTTCAAAAAAGAAGTCTGGATCTTCAGCCAAGATATAAGCAAGGCATATGATTCGATGACAGAGACATGTTGATTCAGGTACTAAAAAGAATCTGAGTTCCAGAAGAGACAATTGAAATACTGAATAACATACTAGAGAACAAGAACAACACAATAATTACAGCACATGGTCTAACTGAAGAATACCCCGTACAGGATAGAATAGATCAAGAAGACACCATTTTCCTATTTCTCTGAAGAGTGTATTATAACATGTTAATACAAGAAATTGAAGACCAGCATACTGGTTACACAATGAAAACAGAAGTGTTCCTTGATCTGACCTCACCAAACCTAAAGGAAATCGCTAACAAGATAACAAGACAAGCAAAGATCATAGCTACAGCATACATGGATAACACCACCTGGTTTGCAAGCAATAAAGCAGACATGTAAGCCATCCTAGACAAAGCCACTGAGTTTCTAAGAAAGAAACGACATACAGGTAAACAGTGAGAAATCATTTATGATCTGTATTAATGTACCTGCAAAATAATGAAATGAAAGCATACAGTTCAATGGAGTTCAGATCCTGCCGGTGCAGCAAAATGAAGCAATAAAAATTTTAGGGATATGAATAACAGAAGACAGAAAGAAAAACCGGTAGAAGGAGATCATTAAAGAAAAAGTAGATATCATCACAATAACACTAGTCTGGAAAAAATTACAGACAAATAGACACATGATATAATCAATCAAGCCCTCTTTCTAGCGATCGAATATCTACTTAATGACTTAGTTCTGTCAGAAAAGAAATGTGACAAGCTAAGCAACAAGATAAACAAGACATTTAAACACAAAGCTGGCCTCTTGTCAACAATCCCAAACAGTATTCTCTATGCAGACTTTAATTACAAACTGTTTAACCTATAGAATCAACAAATCCTAATGTATAGGAAAAACTTAATGAATTGACTCAATAGTCATAACCTTATGGAATCATCGCTCAAATTAGACTCCAACAGCTGCAAAACAATTACTGGTCAAATACCTCAATACTTACAGACAAATTCCCCTTCTGGACTAGGAAAAGAATAACCTCACAAATGATATTCTAAACATTATAAAACTATAAGGAATCACATTGGTACCAATGGTGCATACATAGTTTGGAAAACCAGTAAAGAATGAGGGTAAGGCAATTAAGGAATTAGTTACAGAGGAATGATACAACAAACACAGAACCTTTCTCAAGCACAAAAGAATAATGTTCAAAGATCAACTCTTGAATGATAACAAAACAAGAATTCTATCGTGGCAACAAATAAGAATGAGACTTGGGAAGCAAAGAAGAACCCCTGAATGGTACAAGAAACTAAAAGAACTAATTATCCAAAGATGACCAATACTTCAGCAAATAAGGAGGATTCAAGCCTTAGATAATACCACTGTAACAGCAGCCCCAAGATCAACACTTTCCATACAAACACTTTAGTACTTCCAGCTCAATACCAATCAACCTTAAAAAGGCTAGCAATGAAGAAGAATGGAAAAACAATAATAGTGAAAAAAAAAAGGCAACTAGACAAGAATAAAGCAATAGTAAATCATATGATTACAGACAAAGGAACATCACCAATTTACCAATGCAAAGGATACCCTTTCAACAATCAAGACCTTAGAAAGAAGTACAAGGACCAACAACAATGCATAATGGAACAGCTCCTATCCCATGCAGTAACATTAAGGTTAGAAAACACACCACTGGAATCTTCTCAGAATAGCAGAAACAAAACACCAGACAGCCATTGATAAATAGATTACAATAATCTCCTCAAGGCATAAAATTGGCCATAAGTGAAACCAGCAGGCAGCCCCCAAGATACATAAGCCTAGTATATACCTGGATTCACTGTCTACTACTAAAGCACTCATCAGGCAAAGAATACAAGCCCTAGACAAGATGATTCAAAAGTTATTATAAATAGCTTAGCAATTAACAACAGAAAACAACTTCCAAATATATATAGACAGCTCATTCACAAGACGTAGTACTAGAAGTAATATGGGAGTTGGATCGGTGGCCCTATTAAAGTTGGGTAACGAAATCACAACCTTTCAAGCAGAAATCCAGGACATCCCTACCTCGACCAGAGCAGAACTGATAGCAAGGCTCACAGAAATCAGTACAATCAACCCCAATAAAAAGATTGAGATACTTACAGATAGCCAAGGAGCAATTAATACAATCAACAAAGCATTACAGAAGAACCTGATCAAATACCAGAAATCAAAGAAGTCAAACAAGCTCTTAGTCAGTACAATCCTAGAAATCATCACAATACAACGAATCAAGGTTCAATGGAGAAAGATCAAAGGCTACACAGAGATCAAAGAAAATGAACAGACAGACAAGTTAGCAGCTACCATACTAGTAGACAGGCCCAAGGACATAGTAAAGGTCCTGGAGCTACAGTGCACAAGTAGCAACATAACACTGAGATGGGACCAGTCTTTTGTGGACCTGTCCTTTAAAACATTAGGAAGAATCCTCCTGAAGACCAAATAGGCTAGTAAGTGGAGGGTACTATGCCGAAATCAAATATGGCTCACAGGCTCAAAAGCTAAGAAAATAAATTGAAAGATGACCATGCAGACACTGATGCCTTTCAAGATCACATCCCTCCAAACCAGTCAAGAAGATCACAGAGACAAAACCTTCTGATAGAAGACATAATCTGATGAACACTCCACATTAGCAAACATAAACCTACGAAAACCACAGATATACAAGTCGGCAATGTGTATAATTTGCAGAAGACAGGAAGAAAAGGATCTATATCCCTTTACCTATGGATCAAACAGGATAAGGCTAGTGGAAAAACTGATAGCACTCTTGGCATGAGAGTGCGCAGCAAGGACCAATGGCAACAAACAGTCACAACCCATTCAGAGTAGATGGAAATAGTTTATAAAATCAAGTACAGAAGAAGGAAGTCAGATAGGTCTAATAGACCTACTTAGAGGGGCCATTACCCATAAAATGATCCAGATAGCAGGAGAAATCACAGGGGATGAAAAAGAGGTCAAGATTGCAGTGAAAAAAGCAATGGAATAACTATGGCAAGAGAAAAGGAAAATCTGGAGAGTAAGATATGAATTAGTAGCAGAATAGAAAAAGACACAAGACATAATCAGGAAAATGAAACGAGATCGACCAGGGTACAATGGGAAAATACAATACAGAAGGACACCACAGAACAAGAGGAAACAATAAGAAAGTGTAGATAACTCATATATAGAACTAACAAATTACAACATGAAAAATATACTTCAAAATAGCTTTAATCCTAACTCACTCTTCCATATAAATATTAGTGTTAGTGGAGTCATAACACACAACATTTATCTTTAGATGAACTGAAGCAAGTCATAGGGTTCGTAAGATACTGAGTCATTAGTTTTTTCTTCTATCATAAATGTATTTTCTCACAATTGAATTTGTGTACATAAGAGGATATTAATGATTAAATAAAAACTATATGGCATGACTTTGCCAGCCTTATAAAAAAAAAAAAAGTTGAAGATAAAAGAAAACATTCAATTAACAAGGAGATATCCTACTCATTAAATCAATATTATAAAATAATAGATAATAAAAAAAGACCATTCTATCACTATACAAGCATAATATTATTTTTCTAGATCTGCTTATTAATACTATTATGATTTTTTTTTTAATTGCTGATTCAACCTTACTTTATTTGATTAAGTAGAAATGTACATATTGTTTATGCTATAACTACCTATGTTAATCAAATTAGTTCGATAGAGAGAACTCACTTCGCAATCTATTGCTACCCTAGTGGAAGCTAACCAGTCAAGGCTGGACTAGTGCTATATAAAATAGTGAATATATGTGAGAGAGTGTAATGTTTTTTATATATTTTCCTATATAATTATTTATCAGGTCTATATATTGACCTTTTATGTGTTTTTTAGATATATTGAGTTATATGTTTTTCTATAAATTGTTGTATCTGGCTATTCTTTTAATTTTCCATGTAATACCTTGCCAGTTTTTCCATTTTTGAAATTCTTTACATCTTCGAATCCAGATATTGTAGATATATTTACTAGTTTCTTGTCAGATTTCTTTTATGCAATTATGTTTTTGTTGTTTGTTTAATACACATTTGGCTATTAGATTGTATATTTCTTTAAATATGACTCCTTTGATAGTGCATTTGAGATATTTAGTATACTTCAGGGAGTTGTTTCTTAGGTAGTTATTGATTTATACTTTTATGTTTTTTATCTTACTATATTGTCTAACTTTGTTGATAATTGTATTTCTTATATGTTCTTCTTTTTTCAATCATTGGCTTTAACATATGAATGGATATATATTAGTCTCTTTGGATCTGCAGAATATGTATCTGTCATCTTTGTACAGGTTTGATAGTCTCTGGTGAAGTTTTGCTTTTGTTGGGAGTTCTTTATTCCATAGGCATAAATTGAATCTCCTTTGTTGTTGATCTATCCCATTGATACGTTATTCATTCATTCTAGTTGGTTGTAAATTTGACAATATTGTATATCAATATATGTATTTGATAATTCAATCATTGAATTCAATTCTTGTTCTATTCAACAGTTTTCATCTGGCTAAATGCGTTGCCTTGATCAGTTCTTTGGCCATAGTTTTAATGGGAACTTCGAGCATGTTATTGTTCCATTGAAGTAGTAATGTGAATTGTGAGTTTTTTGTGTAGTGGATATTGATTGTTTTGTGTCTTGATATTATACCTTGATATGTATCTATTTTGGCTAGTTTGTCTACTTGTTCATTATATTTGTTACCTGTGTGAACCTTGACTTTAATGAGATTGATCTTAAAATGGTTGCTAATGATTATATTTTTAAGTGATTGAAGAATTTCCAAGTTTTTTTGCTTTTGCAGATTGTATATATAGTTTTTTCTTATAGCTTTTTGAATACTGTTAATTGTTGCTTGGTTGTCTTTGTATATATTAACTTTGCTATATGAGGGGAGTATGCTAATTGCTATAAGTATAGCCATCAATTTTGCTCTAGTTGATGAGAGAAAGTTTTCTATCTGTCCTTGAAATTGAAATTCTTGGTTACTCTTGATTATTATTATCTATCTAAAGCCCATGTAATATTGATTGCAGTAGCATGACATGGATCCATCTGTATATATCTCAAAGTTGATTTCATTCGGTATTTGCTTTGTGAGAGTAGTTAGTTCTTCAAGGATGAGAGATGTTGTAGCCAATGTCTTTCTAATCTGTTCAGATATCTTGTTCCTAGTAGGTATTTGTACTTGTACTATGTAATTTATTGATTTGTGTTTCTGTTCTGTGAGCATTGTCAAAATTGAGTTTGGTGAAACTCTGCTTCTAAATATGTTGTCTTCTTTTAGAATGTTTGATTGTGTTGAGATTTTGCTCTGTTGTAATGAAATTGTTATTGTATTCTGTTTGCTGGCTATAAAGGTACATGTGAAATTGAGTTGAGTCTGTTGATTTATATTGCATCCCATGTATTAATTTAGGGAGGATTCATCAGATACCTGTGTATAGTGCCTATAGACTGTTGAGTTATTATCTATCTTTCTTTGTTTTCTACCAAGGATTAGTTCTGTATTCTTTTCTATTACTATCCAATGTGATTTTGTTGTCTGTGTATCTATTATTGGTGTGCATTGTTAAAAAACAATTGATTTGCCCTTGTTGTTTATTAGTTATTCACATCTGCAATTTGTGTTATAATATAAAGAACTATGATGGAGTTGGATCTAATATTAATTTTTGATAAATTCTTATAATTTGGCACCAGTGTAGCAATTTCTTTCTTTTACTGTTGAGAAGTTGTCCTATAAAAAATGTTGTGTTTCTTTAAGTTAGATCAAACTCTTCTATAGAATTCTGGATCTGTTATTTTTTCGATAGTGGTATCTATTATTTATATGGTCTTAAAATTGCTTTCTTGGATTTTGTGGAAAGTGAAACCATCTATTCTAAGCATTCAGATTATGTCGTGTATGAGATTTCTTCCTGGTTCTAGAAAAGGAGCTTATATATGGTTATATATTTCTTTAGTTAACCAAAACATGTTTTGTACTGCTTATAATTAATGACATGTTATGTCTCCTATAATATTGTTTTGATTCACTCTGGTGTACTAATTATTGATATGTAGTTGTACTTGTCTATCCCATATATGCATTATGTTGTACTCATGTTTGTTAAAAAGCATGTTGTTGGATATTGTATTGGCAAGTCCTATTTTGTGTTTGAATATTGATGTCAGTTTACTTATTAACTGATTGCAGATTTGTCTGGTTAGAACTATGTCATTGCATAGATATTCTATACTAGGCATCAGGACATAATTGATTATATATTGTACTTATTTGTCAGTAATCTTTTTCATTCCAATTAATGTGCATGTACAGGTTACCTTCTGTTTTATTAGGAATTTTTAATAATCTTTACATCCTGAGCTATTATACTATATTCCTAGGATTTTAACTGGTGTGTTGGAAGGGCATCCTTGTATTTTCTGGTTGTTCATCAGTACTCCTTGTTCCAAGACTTCCTTTATGCTATTGATAATGATCAGCTGTGACTTGTTAAAATTGATTTTGATGTCATTGATATAATAAAACTTTTCTGCTGTATGAATGATTTATTGTAAATCAGTTTTATTGTTCATTGTTTATGTTGTATCATTCATATATGCATTGACCATTATGTTAGTAGACCTCTTTTACCATC
>CAJVPT010004501.1:0-13388 GCA_910592055.1 Acaulospora colombiana | reverse complement strand
AATTAGTAAAACAATATATACCTCTTTCCTTGATGTTTCTGAAGGGCTTGTTGTATGTGTGTTGCTAAAGCTTGGTAACTTGGTTTTCTTTTCTTTAATTTTTATCTTTTTATTTACTGTTATTTATTTAGATATTTTTAGATATTCCTTTTTTCTTTTTTTCAATCTATCCTTTTGTAGTTTTCTATATTTCAATGCCTTGATAAGATATAAGGTAATAATAACCTGTTGACAATAATACAGTGGACTAAAAGGATTTTTATCTAAAGACACTGCAGAGTAAAATATTATTCCCAAGATTGAATTTAAAGGCTTTTATTTTTACAATGAGTTAGTTAGATTAGAATAATAGTTTAGCTATAATATATATTAAGCTACTTGAATAAAAATATACTTATGTTTTTAATTAATTAATAAATTAACAATTTAGTTTGGCTATGGGTATTCAAAAAAAAAATTAATAATTCAATGATAATTTACCAATCTTTGTATTAATTTAGGTTCAATATTTTGATGACTATTAGGCAATGAATCTAGATTAAAAATTCATTAGAATCCTATTTTCAAATGTTAAATTTGTTTAAAATCTTATTTAATATACCATTAATTCTCTCAAATAAAAAGTATCAAAATATATACAATGGCCTATAATTATATGCATATTCATATAAATGTAATAAAAGATAAAGATTCAGAATAATTTTTTTTTTTTTTATTTTTATTTTTTTATAAACCTTATTTAATAAATTTTATTATAAAATTTGATATATTAAGATTTGTCAAATCTAGACAAAATTCATTAAAATTTAGTGATTCACATCTGAAAGATATTTCTATAGAACAATGGTTGCATATATTGTGAAAAAAATTTCTACTGATCAAAAGTAAAGTTTAAAAATCCTTCACATTATTTACTTTTTGTGAAATTTAACCAGTATCTGATGACACTTGAAAAATTTTCATCATTGATTATATTTAATCCAATACATTATTCATCAGTATTCCTTCTTTGATTCATATTTATTTAACAAGCTATTTATCAATATCTAAGAAAAAACAGTACATAGGATTGATAACTAAATACTGAATTAAATCAAAATAAGATAGGCAAAGGAATTTGAACTATCTGACATAATTATTATTGACAAACTATTTTTGTATTACTTTTGAGTTACAGTGCCTCTATTCAATAAAATCTTATTTATATATTACAAAATCTTTTGATATAAACCATTTGTTTATATCCTCCATGCTACCAAAATTATAATAATTATTTTCATAATTGGTATTCTTTTTGCAATGATAACATTAAACTAGTGTTGAAATATATTGTCATACTTTTTATATTATAAAAATATTGTATGAAATTAAAATTAAGGCTATCTGAATTATTTTTTCTCTTTATTTTCAGCAGTTAAATTAAACTTTATTTACTATCATAGTTATATCAATTTATTGGTAATTGAAAAAAGGTAATAATTTATTTTATATAAACTTGATTCACTAGGACCTGGTAATATATCAAAAATCGACACATTTTTATACTTAAATTATATTTCATATAATCAACTTGCAATAGCTGCATATATAATATATACTTTATTATTGAATAGTTGAAACTAGTTAATATTTAGTATCAATTTCAAATACAAATCAACTATCTCTTTGTTAAAAAATAATTCTAAGTTTTTATTTTTAAAAGTTTTCTAAATATTATCCTTATAGATATCACATAGAAGTTTGTTAATGCTTGATCAATTTATTCAATATCAAATATTAGATTCAAATTCTGATTTTGATATTTTTACAATAATTGATACTAAATAGTATAATATAAAAAACCAAATTGAGTTGATTAATTATATTTTTATTTAATAATTCTGATTGTATAGATAGTAGAAAATTGCAAGTTTTTATTTATTTTTTTTTGAGTACCTATAGTATAGCTAGATTGTTAGTTTATTAATCAATTGAAAACATTAGTATATTTTTATTCAAGCAGCATAATACATACTATAGTTAAACTATTAATTCTAATCTAACTAACTCATCATAAGTATAAAAGTTTCTAAGTTTGATCTTGGAAACAATATTTTGCTCTGCAATGTCTTTGGGTAAAGACTATTCTAATTTACTGCATTATTACCAGCAGGTTGTCCCTGCCATATATCGATTTAAACTACTAGAATACAGAAAACTATAAAAGAATAGGTTGAAAAAAAAAGAGTGTGAATATCTAAAATGTTTAAACAGACAATAAGAAAATGAAAAAGTAAAAATTTGAAAAAAATATTTTCAGCTTCTTTCAAAGACCTGCTTCTCAAGATCTCTTTTCAATAAAAAATACTCAATTAGAACATTCTTTTTTCTCCTAACTATCTGAGAAACTTATCTATTCTTGATCTTGATTTCCTTCTTGTATACCATTTGAGAAGACTTATCACCTAGTGTGAGCCTTTATTTTCAAGACACACTTGGTCTAAACTTTTTTTGGGCAGTGATTTTTTATTCACTTGTAATAAAGAGGTAACTTATAATGAATCCCAGGTTCTTATGTAATCTAGTAAAAACTATATTATATTGTTTCAATATAATACTTTTTAGCAGCCATACATAATTAAAGGAAATTTACTGGTATACATTTTTGCATTACCTAAAAGGCCAGATTTTTCAATAATTCTTTTGCCTTGTAATAGTGGTAAGATCTTAAAAGCAATGAGGATTTTCTTCAATTGCAATATCTTTCAACAACTTTTAAAGAAATACATTTTTAACTATAATCAAAGGATTAGAGCTTAGTATTGATTAGAAACTGTTCAGTCTTATTGTCTGACTGAGATAAAAAGAAGACCTTGGTCTTGAACTTTACCTGACTGGAATAATAGGAGAGAAAGATGACAGCTTGAATAAATAGAAACTTTTTTATCACCTGAGAACTTGTTGCTCATATCTTATTAACCTTATGAAACTTGATCTATAGGTTAACTCAATTGGAGAAGTGGAATAGACATGGAGCACCAATTAATTCTTTTAATCATCAATGACATTATTGGAACATGTAAGGTAATCAATAGAGACTTGTTTACATTCAATTAGTAATATGTTTTGTGTCAACTAATCAAAAACCTGGTGATATTGTACTACCAGAAATTCAGGATCAAACTGAGGTAGGTAAAATTTTCCAGAAAAATCATAGAAAACAGTAAGTACTTTAAGAGAGAACAAAAAAGCATAAGAAGGTAGATAATAAGTCTTTTGTTGTTAATAAAACCTCTATTTTTTATCACTTTCAGCTCTATAGAGTGACACTCCACTTGTCAGGCCTTTTACTTCTTAGAACCTTCTTGTCCTTAGTAGACTTGAGTCTTTTCAGGTTACTAGAGATCCAAGTTTTTATTCAAAGGAATTTATAAATAAGTTATAGAAGAGTAGAAGAGATATGTGAAGACAAGCTTCAAGTTGTTTTAATAAAAGTATAAAGACTTTATTAGCAAGGAAGTATAAAACTTCTTGCAAATATCTTTTTTGTGTATGGTTAGAGGATCAGCAAAAATAATAGTATTTCTACTTTATTACAAATTTTTATTCATTTTATTACAGAATTAGGAAATTCATATGAACACACTTTATGATTGATAACTGATTGTTTTTTTGAAAATCAAGAATATCATCCTGTTTATACAATTTGTGATAACTTTGATATATCACAAAACTAACAAACTGGTCTAATAATTCAAGTTTATCATTAGTGATATACAAAAATCCACAAAAGAGCTCAAATTTTTTGGCATCAATTTCAATTAAACTTAATTTTATAAATTTTAATAATGCATTTATTGTATTATTTGATAAATTAAATCAAATTCTATAGTTTATAGTCTATAATAAAATCTATATAAAATGATTATCTGAAAATTTGTATTTTAGGACTAAATAATCTTTGAATATATTATTTATTTCTTCATTATTATTAACTTCAGATTTATTATTTTCAGAACTTGTATTATTTAATCACAGATTTTATTGATTGTTGCTTAATGATATAATTTGATTTAATAAAATTTTTCTAGTTCTATGTCAAATGTAAATACTTTATTTGTCAAATGTTTGCCTTTTGTTTTTCAATATCTATAGAAAAATTTTGTTCATAGGTTAACAAGTGATTTATTGCATTTATTATAATTACAAGTAATTTTCACTTTTTTAAGATTTTTTTTTAAACTTTTATTAAGTAAAGCTTAAATTGAATACTTTTTTGACATTTTGAGAATTGATAAATAATAATATAAAGTAACAAAGTTGTAATTGATATATTAAATAGTTTGTTTTAATTATAATATAATACTAGTGTAATATGATAAATAATATATAATATAATATTGTATGTAATTCTGAATTGTAATATAATATAATAAATAATAGTATAATATTGTATACAATTCCAAATTGCATTAAAACAATATAAATAATTTTATTTAAATATTTCTTTAATTTAATATTTTTTTTTTGATATCTAAAATACAGTATATGAACAAAAAAATTTAACTGGATATACTTTTTATAGAAAATAGTTTCCTTTATCTTAACAATCTTCACAACCTTCCCTACTATTGCAAACTTCCTTTACATCAACTGTATTAGAAGTGGCAACAGTTCAGTAATACCTGGTGCTGAATCTTTAATTCCTATCATGACAATCAAATTGTTTAAAAGAAGGCCATTTATTGTATTGCCTAAAATATTTGCATCTGAAGTTACATAAATGTCAATGCTTGAAGTTGAATTGCTACACAAAACTCGAATTAGGGAGAATATTAAAAAAGATTAAAATAAATTATTGCTAAATTATTAAAATTTATCTTTATTAACTAAACAATTTTTTTAAAAAACAAAGAATTACATGTGAGGATCAAAAAACTAGAAAGATAAAATATCATATTTGTAAAACAATTAGACCTAATGGAATATATTAACAACAAGTTTTCCAAATAATCAAAATAGCAAAAAAATAAAAAAGCATATCAAAAAAGAAAATTAATCAGCTCAAATCTATAAAACCTAAACTTGATCCTATAGTTGTTGTAAAATCTAGAGCAATCAATATATCAGAATCTGAATGTTTGTCACATTTAAAAAAGCACTGAAAAGTTCAACCTAGAAAAAGTAGTAAAGAAGTAAAACCAATAAAACCAGTTATCAAAGATAAGCCGAAACCAGAAAAAATGAGAGCAGAAATAAAGACCTTAATGAAAACTATTCTTGATAAATATAAACTAAAGGTAGACAAAGTTTTTTCAAGTAATGTAAATAAAAAAATATTGCAAAAGATAATACTATAATTAATAAAATCCATAGCTTCATGTTTTAATCCCTTATGAAAGCAAATAAACAAATAGTTAGGTACTTTACATCATCATTAAAAAAAAAGATATTAGAAGACTGAAACTGGAAAACTGGAAGCAGACAATCATTGCTTATATACAAATAGCTAATTAAACAAAGTAATATTAATAATATCCTGTATTTATACTATCTTCAAGTATTAATTTTTAATAAATAATTAAGAAAAAAGTATAAAGAATTAAAAACATACAGTCACTTATTGAACAAAGATCAAAGAAAGTTATCAAATATTGAAATGAATTAACTGATGTAATTAAATAAACAAAGATGTATTCATCTAAAGAAAGTGAGCTAATCTAGCAAATCCCACTAAAAGAAGAATAAATGTATATAATTACAATTAATATTTTGAAGAACCATTTTTTAACAAAATATTTTATATTGAATAATTATAATATTAATTATAATTACTTATAGTTAAATTTATTGAAATATTTGGATGAATATTTGAAATCAATTCAAGTATTCCAGTCACTTATAAATAATATTATGACAATTTATATTTCTATGACATGATACTACTAAAAGACTTGCTGAATTAAGTATACAATATGGAAGAGATTTTAGAATGTAAATAAGAAAAAAAGATAGGAAAAGGTAAAAAAATGACAGTTAAATCCAAAAGATGAAAAATTATCAAATATAAGAAATTATTAATATATTCAAAGGGTAAGTAACAAACTGGGAAAAGTGCTTGAATAGGTAAAATTCAAAGACAATTAGGTTAGAAGAAAAAAGTAAAAATATTTGACAAGATAAAATCAATTGAAGCTAGTTTTAAAAAAGTCAAGCTAAAATCTTTAAAGGAAAAAGAAAAGCAAGTAAAAGAGGAGAAAGGGAAGAAAGAAAAGAAAGAGAAAAATAATGAATAATTTAGTCAATTAATTTTGTAATTTTTTAATAAATTTTATGAAACTTCTTGAATATTTATTAAATTTCAATACTGGATTTGTAACTTTTATCAAACTTTTTATCACAGCAATTTTTTTACAAATTTTTTGCTGCAGTATCAATTTTTTGACAATTTTTTTTTTATGATAATTTATTGAATTTTTTGCTACAATATCAATTTTTTTATCAAATTTTTTGTCAAATTTTTTATCACAGTATACAAAAAATTTTTTTGTCACAGTATACAAAATTTTAATATCAAATGACAATAATTATAAAAGATTTATTAATATTTTTATTATTAAATTTTTTCAAATTCAACAATAATTCAATAGCCAAATAATATAATTTTAACTAGTAATATTTATTAATTTATTTATATATAATTATAAAAATAATAAGTTTATCACTTATTATATAATATTTATTTAATATAATTTTAGACAATTTACAATATATCTATAAACAATTAAATATTTTATTTTTTTTTTCTCTATCAGATTAGTTATGTATACTTTATTAAAAATTTGTAGACTGTATATATTAAATGAAACATTAAAGCTAATTCTTTAACTAACTTATTTATTTTAATTATATTATTTCTCTAAGTACAACTTTGAAAATAATTTATTGCTCTATTAGAAATTTAGATAAAGACCCTTCTAACTTCTAATATCATTGCCTACAGGTCACTACTGCAGATCACTCTTTTGAGCTCTGACAAAAATCAAAACCCTAATTACTTCATACTATACTTCACACTATTTGATAGAATTTCTTTCAACTTCTTGTCTTCGATTCTTTTTCTTCATATATTAACTTCTTACTAAATCAATTTTCTATACTTTTGCTTTTTTTTTTCTGACCTATAAGTATACTGGTTTTTTATCTTGTCATATTTGCAGATTCATGATATCTGTTTTCACTCAATTACCTTTTTACATCTCATATTTTATATTTTCTTTTAAAAATAATTATGTACTTTTTTTTTGCATTTTTATTATCCATCTTCTTGTTTCTTTTCCAATTCTCTTATCACAACACTTCAGATCAGTTATTCTTACAATTAGATCTTTCTCTATTAGTCCCATACAGAAGCTAAGTGTATTGTAACTAGTTTCTGAGATCCTTTTCACTAGTTTTGTTATTTGTTTATCAATTTCTTCTATTTCTATTCTATTATTTATCATTAAGTTTAACTCTTTCTCTTTAGATTTCTTTTTTCTTTCTTTTGAGAGCTTTCTGAATTCTTTAATGACTCCTTCCATTCCTTTTTGCCATGCTTCATTTTATTGAATCTTATAAGTTAGGCATTCTAGCAAGTGTTCTATTGTTTTCTCTTCCTAGTTATATATAATATATTTTACTTGTTTATATATATCCAGTCTTCTTAGGACTAGCTTAGTTAATATTGGTAGCTCACCATTGATTAATTTAATGAAAAAGTTTTTGTTTTGTGAGCTTTTAAAGAAGGTATTTCATATATATTCACTCTTAAATTGTTCCTATACTAGATTCTATATGTATTTGTATTGATCTTAAATTTGCTAGTTCCATCTCTTTTTGGTTTTATCTTGAGTTATTCATTGATAGGCTGATACTTTATTATTTGTTTTTTTTTAATATTTTGTTTTATAGAGATATCTAGTACTATATCTTACTATTTAATTTCTATAATGATCTTTGGCAAGACTAAGTTTTTCCATTTTATTATTGGAAACCTTAATACTTCTTTGACAAGAACATCTGCTTCTTTATTATACTGAATGTTAGAATGTGCCTTAACCTTGATAAGCTTGAGATCTAACTTTTTTTTCTTTACAAAATCCAATATATATGCCTATAAGTATCAGTTTTATTCTTTTAACTATCTTTTATGGATTATTCTAAAATCCTTCTTTTCTATAACTATCCATTTTAAGATACAAGCTTGACTATCTGTAAAGATCTTGATCTTGCTATCTACTAAAGTTACTAATAGTATATTACTATCATTACTAATTTTGCTCTAGTGGATGAAGGCCAATTATCTACTTCAATTTGAAACTTGCTTTCTCTTCCTATTTCTCCTATCTGTATTCAAGCTACTCCTATTTTTATATTTATACTTCCATTATTTATAAGGGACCTATCAGAATAAAAGGTCATTAGTTCTTTTTTTTTTTTTAAAAAAAAACCCCAGTCAGGCCAGTATAGTATATTTATTAACCTTGGAAAAAACTGATAGAGATATATTGGACAATTATATCATGGTTAAACTAAATCTCATGCTGACTCACTCATCGACAGCTTTTAAATCTCAAATGTGCTTATGCTTCTAAGTGCAACTTTGGAAACAATATTTTATTTTAAAATAAGTTTTGAGTAAAGACCCTCCTAATTTATTCATCATTGCCAGTAGGTTATCACTGCCTATTATCCTTCAAGAAATTGATTTTGAGAAACTACAATAGGGGAAAGGAAAAATAAAAGGAAAGGGGATATCTAAAAATACACAAATGTGTTATATGAAGAGAAAAGGAAAAAAAGAAAATAAAAGTGCTTCATGTCCTCCAAAAGACCTTTGCTAAAAACCTTCTCTCATTAGGAATCAATCCTTCTAGGATATTTTTTTTCTTCCTGACTATCTGAGGAACTTATCTATTTGTAATCTTGATTATTTTCTTGCAACTTTCTGAGTTACTTATTGCCTACTATCATGAGCTATCTCGACAAGTCCATTACTAATCTGTAGTGCCTCACGTAACCCAGATATCTCTCAAATACTCATAAATAACATAAAGAAGAGAATGCTTCCTATAAAGAATACTTAGGAAAGGCAGAAATGTGGTGATTGACTTGGCCGAAGGTAAGTATCTCTTTATTGCATTCTGTTTCTTTGTGATATCACTAACTCTTATCTCTATTCTCAATGAGGGCTGTTTTTTTCATGCATTCAACTCTGTCTTTTCGGCATACATTGGTAAGCTATTTATACTTTTCTAATGAACAATAGACTATCTACTTTACAATCGGCTATACTAAGCCCAAGCTTTGCTAAACTTCCTATACTTTTTTAGATACACATAGATCCCTTATCAGTATCCGAGCCTTATCTATAGTTTCTTACCTTGTAATATTCAATCTTTCATGCCAGACTTTTGGGTTTTTGGATTCTAGACCATTATATATAAATTGCATCATCCATGTAACCCATAACACTACTCGGATCCAGTGTCTTGCTTGTCTTTTTCTTTTTTTCAATATTGATTTTATATCCACCTGCATCAACTAGTGACTTATAATGGATCCCAGGTTCTTATATAACCTTTCAGTTATATTGTATAATTACCAATATCTTCCAGTAACCATGCCTAGTTAAAGGAATTTTATTAGTGAGCATCTTTCATTGCCCAAAAAGCCAGATTCCTCAACAATTTTTTTGCCTTGCATTGGTGAAAGGGTCTCGCAAAGTGTAGAGATCCTCGTCAATTATAATATCATTACACAATGTCTGGAAAAATGTATTCTCAATCCTAGAGAAGAATAATGACTCATATTCTTCTGCTTTTCAGTCTTATTGCCTAATCAGGATAAGGAAATAATTTCCTTCACGTATTTCACCTGACTGAAATAATAAGAAGTTGAAGATCTTGGCTTAAACAAATAACCACCTTTTTATTATCTAGAGAATTTAGTACCCATCCTAATGATCTTATAATTTCTTTGCTTTGGCTATACTTCATTTGAAGGAGTGGAAGATTCACACCAATAGATTCTTTTTCTTTCATCAATAACATTATCAGAACATGTGAAATGATCAATAGGTACTTGCTTATATTCAGCTACTAACATGTTTCATGTCCATCAATTATATTTTGCAATAGGTTGTGTTATCTAAAATTCAGGGTCAAATTAAGTTAGGCAAAATTTTCCAGAAAACCAAAAATTTTTTTGGATGACTATAAGAGAAAAAATATAGTAGACAGATATCTTGAAATATGGCTTGATGTTTACCACCTCTCACTACTAGAAATCTCTATAGACATGTTTCAATATGAAAGGCTTCAAGTACTATACTATTAGTTTTTCTTCTTTGTAAAACTTTTTTGCCATTGGTAGTGAAGGTATTTCTTGACTTTTTTAGGTCACAGGAAGCCAAGTTTTTGTTTGAAAATAAATATAAACAAGGAAGAGGATTTGGGGATATCTCTTGAAATAGAACTTCAAGTTGATTTAAGGATAGTATTAAAACTTTATTAACAAAAAAATAAAAAATTTCTTGCAAGCATCTTGTTTATGTATGGTCAGAAAATCAGCAAAAAGAGTTACCATTGCTACTGATTATAAAAGATCATTGGTTTTTTTCTTTTCTTATTATATTTAAGTATAATAATTAGATAGGATTGATAGACACTTTCTTTAATAAAATCTTTGATAATATTTACTTCTCAATTCTTTATTTCAACGTGTAATATTTTTTTATTTTGAATAGTTACTTGATTATAGCATATTGTTCTATATATTATTCCTTTCAATGCTTCTTTTGAACTTGAAATTTCTAGTAATTGAGTTCTTCTAGTGGATTTTCTTGCATTGAGATAAGGAACTATATGTATTTTTTTTTATTTTTGTTTTGATTATATATTAATCTTTTATTTTTATATCTTTGAAACCTTAATACTAGACTAGTTTTGATTCTTGATTTTTAATAAAACTGATATATTCAAAATATTCTATTTTAAGATATTTTTTAGTATTATTTAGAATCAATTTCACTTATATTATCTGTTGTTACTGAAATTTGATTCTTATAATCATCCAGAGTTTCTATCATTTGTCCAAACTGAAGTTGAGAACAGGATATTCTAGATTTCATTTTATTTATTCTTTTTTCCAAGATTTCACAAACTGTTTTAATTTATTTTTTTGAATTATTTTAGTTATAGATAAATACTATTCTGAAATAGATCTTTTACTTATTTTTTATAAAAGTTTAAATACCATAAGATATTCTCTATAGTACCCCCCATGTATAATAATCCCCTTCCATTTTAAAGATCCTAGAATGCATAGTATCTGGGATATTATATACCATATATTTTGATATGCTATGTATAGTATTTGGGGTATTATATATCACATATTTTTAGTATATTCAGGGTATTATACACTGATAGTGTCACACAAAAAATAAAATAATGATCTGAGTTAGGGATTGTTATCGATCTAACTTATAATGCATATTTTTCAACCTTTAATCTTTTCAGATATATTCTTGGATTGGATATTGTCAATTGCTATAGTGTTAGCAAAGACCTAAAAATGGACAAATATATAATAGTAATAAGATATACAGAGCAAGAAAGTCTATGCCATTTATTACTTACTCAATATTTTACTAAATTGACTTGAAATTAGAAAATTAAATTATTTAAACATATCACTAAAGGTTTTCAAGAAATTTATAATACTAACCTAATGCATTGAGATTTTCACAGATACAATATAATTTTAATGTTTTATTATTTATTTTATAGTATTAACTTTTTTTCTTTTTAAACAATTAAGTGAAAATACTCTATGAAAAATTAATTTACATTACTAATTTGAAGATGTGTTGTCTGATAAATAAATCTGCAGATATGGGTAATAATTGTTATTTAAATAGTTTCTTTTACAACATTAATTATAATTTATTAACATACATTGGATAAAAGAAAGTTATTAGGTAACTGAATTAATCTGAATATGATACATTACTTGATAAAAATAAAATTATCCGATATAACAAAATAAATATATTAATAATTTTATTTTTGTATATGGGTAATTATTTTTTAAGATAACAAAAATGCTAGATATTATTTTTTCGGTCCCTACTTTTTAAACAATATATACAAAATGTAAATTTTAGAATCACAATTATAGTGTTCAAAAAATCCCTATCTACCTTTGAAAGTAATTACCCATATATGTTTGATTTAATTTAATTGACTAATGACTTTCTTTTATTGAACGTATATAGCTCCTGAGATTTTAAGAAACTCATTTTTATACAAGCCATTAATAATATCACTATTGACTTTATCTGTTTTTTTCTGAATGACATTTACAAATATGCGATCCTCTTTTTACAACTACTAGTCTACTTCCTAGTCACTTAGCATACTTGACTATTCTAATAATCGATTGCTTCTTGCACATTCAAGGCATTTATTTTCAGTAAAGTAAAGACACAAATCATGGATCAATCTATAAAAAATATATATATACTGGAAAAATTAATACTTAAGTGAGCACCAAAAATAAAAATGATTTGCTTCAGAAGATTAATAGGACTAGGGGTAAGACTAAACAAGAGGATATATATAGTTAGATAGATCTGTGTTGGTTTAAAACTTTCGATCATTACCAGTACATTTAAAGATTATATAACCACTATTTTCTGGTACTGAGCTTTTCATCTATGCTTAATATTTTATACGAATAGATTACTATACTATTCCAATTTCCTGAAACTAATAAATTCTAACTTTTTGATATCACTATAGAAATATACATAATGATTTAAAAACAGCATATGTATTTTTTTTAATTTTGTTTTTAAATATCTTAGATTTTAAAATTAATTTATTATCTATTAATATTTAGTAAATAAAGGGCTTACAAAATTGTCAACAATAATAAATAATATATCATGTTTTTTTACTATTAATAAAAATAAATAAAAAAAAAAATAATAATTAACCTAGTGATTATATTATGAAGATAACTTTTATATACTTGCGTGTATAAGCATAGATCTAATTCTTGACTAATTGTATAATACTTGTAAATATAATTATAGAAAAAATTAATAAATAATTAATAGAATAATATTTATGATAATATTATAAGAGTAATAATGTTTAATTATATATACACCATATGGACAAAAGTATCGCACATCTTAAATTTATTATTATATAAAAATATATATAATAACTTTATTTAAAATTTTAATATATTATTGTTTATATTTTAAAAAAACACATATATAATTTTTGTGTTTTTTCAATAAGTAAACATTAAATTAAATATAAATACATCTACCCTTCCAGTATTTTTAATTT
>CAJVPT010004500.1:0-13388 GCA_910592055.1 Acaulospora colombiana | reverse complement strand
AAAAAATAAAAATATTTAGCAATAATAAAACTTTAGAATATATTAATAAAAATTTTTTTAAAAAAATATAAGAAATAGAATAAGTGTTAAGATATAATATATATAAATTTTATAATTTTTTGACTATATAGTTAATAATTTAAAAATTGTCAAAGTTGAAATTTATAATAAAAACATAATAAGTAGACTCAAACTTTTGAAAGCAACTGTAGGTATTTGTAGACATACTGTAATAAGTATTATAAAAATAATATCTAGTAAAATAAGATATAAAAGAGGTCATATATTACAGATTCAAGACTTATAGATATGAGGGATATAGAAGAATAACATAAATATAGGTAGTAGGATAATAGAGCTTCTTCCAATAACAAGCTGTAAGGATGGGGCCATCTATAAATAGATGTTTTGATACCTTGGCTTGTATAAAATGAATCCTGTAAATGATTTAATATATATATAATAATTGTATATATAGAAAGAATTTATATATGGTTACAACTATATCTTTATTGTCATTGAGCTTTGTTATTCCTTAATAATAATAAAAATTAGATCCATTAGTAAAAATAAGTGGTAAATTAAATAAATTAGATTACTGTATATTAAAATACTTGAAAAATATTTATTATCTTTAATTAATAATATTTATATTGTTAAAAATATTTAACAATAGATTTTAGAAAATAAAATTAGGATTTTATCTAATTAGTCAAGTCAATCTTCTAATTTAAATTCAATTGAACATTTATGATCTGAATTGAAACAAAAAATAAGAAATAAATTAGAAAATATAAAAAATTTTTAAAAATTAAAAATTGTATTATAAGAATAATAAAATAAAATTTCAAAAAATTAATTAATAAATTATATAGAAAATATATTATAAAGAATAGAAGTAGTTATCATTTTTTTTTTTTATAAAAATTTCAGAAAATTTCCTTTTATAATAATATTCTAAAGAAAAAATCTTTTCACAAGAAACAACCCCAAGAAGAGATAACAATAGCAACAACTTCTTTCCTCTACAATGTACACTTGACTCTTGACAACAAGGAAGGGACTACACTAGTCAACAACAATATCCTTATATCATTGTTTTGCTTAAGGAAGAAGAGAAAGCAAGGACAAACTGATTTACAGTAGGCTTCTTGAGATCCAACATCAACTTCACAGAGCTCTTAGCCAGGCCAGTGCAGGTTAACACCTTTCTAGGCACTAAGAGAGGTTCCAGAAGCAATAATCCAAATCGATAAATCAGTTCAAAGTCAAGGCTCCAAAAACCTAGAAGGATATATAGATTTCTTGGGGCAAACAATAAAGATCAGTAGTAAACAGTCACAACAACTGATCTATTAAACTCACGTCATGCAAACACGAACACGTAAAAGTGAATATAATCTAGCCATGACAAACAACAACTCAAGACGTGTCAACATATTACACAGAAGTAAGACGTATCAATCAGATCATATCAAGAGCAATAAACAAGTAATACACGTGTAGATAAACAGGATCAGCACTACAACTGAAACACGTGAGGCAATGCATATTGATATAGATCTTCCAATTACATAATCCAAAATAGTACCATATTTACAGATCAGGGTGAAGAAAAACAACAAAACATCAAAACAACCTGATACATGTAACAGTTTATCTGTTTTACGTGACAATATGACACAAAAAGAGCAAAATATTATTAGAATTTTGGAACGACGTGAGCAAGAAATCCTCAGAGTACTTGGAAACGTCACCACCAGATATGATCCTCAACAAGAACTATGGGAAACAAAAATACTACAATATAAGCTAGGATATACAATAGGAGATCAACCACAAATCCCAATAGGAGCAATCCACGTGACCTCAATTTTAGATAATATCTTAGCCACTCTATTAAATATAGACACTGAAATCTTGGTAAAAGAACAGATGTTAAGAAAATATATTCTCAATCTGTGGGAAAAGGGACAAGGCAAGAAACAAGACCTTGAAGCTCCTATGCTTGAAGATAAGGTATGTAATATCTTAACAAACAAGGTAGGAAATTATACTGCAAGTCATGAGGCGAAAGAATCCAGGAGAACAGATAATATACTAATGGGTATTCAACCAACTTCTATATAAACAGAGGAAATTCTATCAATTAAAGAAGTTGAAATAGAAGATCAAAATATATCAGAACTAATAGAAACAGAAGCAATTAAGGAAACAGTTCAAGGAACTTATATTACAGAAAATGTTTCTTATAATACACATAATAAAATACAAGGCTCTATAGTCAATCCCTATTTCATCAAACAAGCAGGTACAATTAAGTTGGGAGTGCTTCAAGCTACACTACCAGGAGACAACAAAGAAGAAGAAATCAAATACCTCAAAGGAACTCTAAGTATTCTCAAGAGACAAAATTCCTTCAAGACTGAGTTCATCAATGGTAATCACTGGATCACTTTTTATATTGATGAAGAAGAGGATGCAGCATGATGTTTAGAATCAATTAATAAAAAAGAAGAGAAAAACTTCTCCATCAAGAGAATGGATCAAGACAGAAACACACGCCCAGCCTTTTAGAAATATGTTCTAAACAAAAAGATTCTTCAAGCCAGAAAACTTTCCTTCAGCAAAAAATAGATTAAAGTATATTACATTGGTGGATACAAAACACAAATATAATAAACAATCAATCAGAAAGGTAATGAAAGAATATAGAGAAATAGTCAATATTTATGAATACCGTATGGCTTTTTACCAAAAAAGATTCAGAATCCATCTCTTCACATATCGTGAGCATGCCAAATTGGAACAACATTGAATACTCAAGATTAAAGTCAATCAAGTAAGATCGATAATAGCTCAAAAAGAACTAGATGATCAAGAAGTAACCTAAATACTTAAAGAAAGAAAGCGTCACTCCTTAAGACTGTATGGAGGAAAGGGAAAATCTATAGAACTAATTTCTGAATTGCTCAATCATACAAAAGCAAAAGCCTCTTATATACCAAGAAATAATATTACTCTAATATTAGAAGATTATGCAGTAATATACTTTGAAAATGAGAAAGACTTGAAAGAGACTCTTCAGCAACAAATCCGTATTGAGAATCAAAGACTTGTATGGAGTGCAAAAAATCACTTCCAGCGACAGTGTAGAATGTCTATAAATTCTAACAACTCATCTGAATCAAGTATACTGGATGATTCTACTGAAATTGAAGAAAAGCAGAGATATAAGATTCATAGAAAGGAAACAAATGATTATACTGAAACAGAATACCAGAGTATGATACCAATAGGTACTAGAAATAGCAGAAATCACTATATAAGAAGTAATAGACATATGACAAGACCAGATCCACCAGCCACTGGTAGTAATAGGAAACCTTTAAGATGAAGAAGAAGTCATATTCCATATAGAGAGATGCAAAGCCAAGAAGAAGAAGTAAATAGTGATACCAACACTAGTCAACAAGAGAGACAAATAACAAGATGCAAAACCAGAAGTCTCCAATCAAATTCAAGCCAAGAATCTGAAGTATCTCAATTATGCAAACTAATTGAAAAACTTGGCAAAAGGATTGACAAACTAGAAAAAGGCCCACTTAGATGGAGGACCAATCATTCCTAAAAGGAGCACCAGTCCAATCACAGAAAGATGGGGAATACCTACCTATTATTACCAATATTCAAACAATTAACAAGGGCAAAGTATGACAGGAAGTGCAAATTAGTATACAGAGCTAGCATTATGACCAAAATCTCGAGAATTTTCTCCGAATAGAAAAAACTGCATTCATAAATAGAAAAATACCACTAGAAAAAGAAAAATAAGCAAAAATAGATAATGAAAAAAAAGTAATAAGAATTGGAACACACAACATCAGCAGTATCACCAATAAAACAAACCAACAGAACCTTATAGAAAAAATACTGGAACAAGGTATTGGAATTATGGGTCTATGCGAAACAAAGCTAACCAAAGCAAAGAAAAAATGGGCTTATCAAAACCAAGGGATGTACAAACACTTTCACAGTGCCAACAAAAATACCCCCTATGGTGTAGGAGTTAGCTTACTGGTAAAAACAGATCTGGAAAAGAAAATAGTATCAATAGAAGAGGAAGAAAAACACATGATAGCTGTCAACATGCTTATGAAAAGAAATAAGATATGCATTATCCAGATTTATATCCCTTCTGACAAAAAATGAAGTAATAAGATACAGGAGAAAGTACAATACTTCATCAAAGAAAAGCATAGATAGAATTTCTACATAATAATTATGGGAGACTTCAATGTAATATACAATCCTGCAGAAGATAGAGCATCTATCTCTAGGGCAATATTCAAACCATCTTGGCATCCAGAAATCCAACTATTTGACTTTCTAGATGAATGGAATTTCATAGATATGTAGGCAACATGGGAAGACAAGAACAAAACTCCAATAAGATAGGATACTACTAGCAGTAGCCGAATAGATTTTATATGGATATCTCAGAGCCTCACAAAATTCCCATTATTATGTTTTGACAATCAAAATATGGAGAAAATAATAGGCAGTGACCATACAATGCTCATGATAATATTACATGATAACAATCTTTTCTCAAGAGATAGTATCAACTGATCTACTATAAAAAATAAAAGAAAAATTGATATTAAAAAATTAACATTAGAACAATGGCAAGCATTCAGAAAAAGCGTAAACCATAAGTTTCGAATTATACTAGAGCCTTTATTAAAAAAAGAGCCAGAAGAAAGTAAAAGAAAAGTTTATGCAAACACTTTATGGAAAGTCTTCAAGGAACAAATATGCAAGGTAGCACATAATAAGCTGGCTAATAAGAAGATATTCATGGTTAAAGAAAAACACTATAAGCATGGCCCAGAATACATCAAATATAGATGAGCTCTTCAACTTAAAACACTTCTCAAGAAAGCACAAACCTCACAAGAATCAAACAAGCTACAGGTCCTTAGTGTAGCGATCAAGAAACACAATATAGCACATACTCCCAATCACCAAATCAAAAACCATTGTGTTCAACATAGCATCTCAAATATGCTATGGACACTTTTGAAAAAAGAAATAAGTGATGCAATAGAAGGCCTAAAGCTAACCTGCCAGAATACTCAGACACAACAGACAAAAGATACCATTAAAAAGATTCTAAAACAAAGGTGCAATGATTTGTAAACCAATTAAAGAAGAATAGTAAACTCTTTGACAGAGAGGGAGCAAACTAAAATTGTGTTGGTTAGAGTCAAAGTCAAAAATGGAAAAAATGATTATATAACAATTAGAAAGGAGGAAATAGAAAAAAAGATAAGACAATATCATTAAGAAGCATTCAAAGCATGAGATGCCGACTTTAATAGCCTAACAGAAGACTAGAAGGAAGAATATAGTCCTAGAAATTATATTAAAGAAAAATGATATAAAAATCTCTTAAAACTGATTTCTCAAAAAGAATTAGATGAAACACTCCAAGCACTTTCAAATAATAAAGCCCCAGAAAAATCACAAATTAGTTATGAAATGTAAAAAAGATTAGATTCAGAAGAAAAACTTTACCTAAGGAAAATGCTGAACTACTTTTTAAAATGGGAGATCACACCATATAGATGGAAGCAAAGTCATATTTATCCGATAGCAAAGCCAAAGCCATGGGAGTGTGAGCTCACCAACACAAAATCAATAATGCTACTAAAAGCTATATGAAAGTGTTTTACTAAAATCCTCACAAGTAGACTGGGAAATATCTGTAAGAGCAATAATATCCTAAGAGGATCTAATTACGCAGGATTATCAGAAGAAAGTAGGGCTGAACCAATACAAATTCTGAACAATATCTGTGAGAAAGCAAGAGAAAACAAAAAGGAGTTATGGATTTTGTTTCAAGATATAGCAAAAGCATATGATATGATCAGTCTAATATGCTAGTCAAGGCCATGAAAAGAATCAAAATTTCAGAAGGTTTTATTTGAATAATAATGAGTCTATTTTATAATAGAGAGTTTAGGATAATATATAAGAAAGACCTAATAGAAGCAATTATCACAGAGAATGGAATAAATCAAGGAGAAACTATTTTACCTTTAATGTGGAGAATATTTTATAATCCTTTACTATGTAAGATTAAAAATGACGAAGCAAAAGGATATAGAATGTCAGTCACATGAAATTCAGATTTGAAAGGAGATAATAATAGAAAGTTAGAGTCACGACATGTAGCAATAGCCTTCATGGATGATACCATATGAATAGCCTAATTAAAGAAAAATATGGAAAGAATACCGGAAGAAGCAAGAATATTTTACAAAGCAAATGACTTGCAAATTAATAATAATAAATCAGTCCTAGTTACTATTAACAACCCCAACCAGTATCCAGAAGAAGTCCAAGCAGTAGTCAACAAATAAGTAATAAGAGAATTGAATAGAGCTGAATAAGCAAGGTTCCTAGGAATTTGGACAGGCAATCAAAAAATAGCTATTGAGCTCAAAGAACAGGTACTTAAGGAAATTAATATAGTTACCAGAGTTCTGAAGAATAAAAAGCTAACAGACAAACAAGCTCTTTATATTTTTAATAGAGTACTAATACCAAGAATCAAATTCAGAATACAACACAATATACTATCTTGGAAGATGTGCAACATCTTAACAACAGCATACAGAAAACTGTTCAAAAATAAGGTCATATTATGTAAAACAATACCGAATAGTGTAATATATCATCCTAAGATTTACAACTTAAAGAGTGTTTGGATGTTACAGAAAGAAAGCCAGATAATAGAATTGTGTAATAGATTAAATGATCCAGGACCAGCTGAAACCACAACAATTATTAGACTTAAGCAAGCACAAGTCAGATACTGGGAGCCTGTCAACATGCTTATATATAGCTCACTAAATAATATTCCAGGAAAAGGTAACTTCTCCCTGCAAGTATTGAAGCTGACCAAGAACATAGGTATAACCTTTCAAAGCTGGAAATGGAATGACATTTTTGAATGAAACCAAGGAAACAGTTCAATTAAAGAATACTTGCTAATAGAAGAGTATAAGAATCAATTCCATCACTCAGAAACAACAAATTAATGTATATAGACCAGCTTGTTGATTATGAAACAAGAGAGCTACGAAACTGGCAAATGCTTCAACTGCTACAGAAAACAACCAAAGGACCTGTTCCAGGATGGTACCTATCTATAACCAAGACAATGCAAGAAAATAGATTAAAACAACTTATAGAATCCTGGAAAGAAGAATGGATAAAATGAATTCCAGAACATCCCATTCTCAATATCAACTTTAATAAATGCCAAAAACCTTGGGTAGTTACAAAAAGCAAATTTCAATAGCAACAGATAATTTGGGGAAAATTAATTTTAGATAATACTTCAAGATAGCTAAAGATAGAATACTTCAAATGTATTAGCCCTATTAAAAATTGAGAATCAAAGATAATCCGATGTCAAGGTTGCATAGAAGGTATAAAGAGTGAAGACTGATGTATAATTGAAACAAGTATAGAAAAAATACATTCGATCCCCTATCTCAATACAAGAAAGTCCACCAGAAGATTCCAATCACTGGAAATTCCAATTTCAAAAGAAGCATTGAAAGGTATGATAGATAGAACATTATACAGTGACTAAGTAACTATCCAGAACAAAAAAATATTACACATGGAGATAGAGGATTGAGAAACAGATATTATCAAAGATCATATTGAAGAAGGTTCCTACCAATCTCATTTGATCAAAATACTCAATTGCAACAAGCAAAGAAAAGAACCAATGACATTCTATTTCAATAGGTCCCTCATTAACTACAGAAGTACAAATATGAGAATGGAAGTAGCATAGATACAAATAGGAGAAGCAGGAAAAGAAAGCAAGTTCCAAACTGAAGTAGAGGATTGACCTTTATCCACTAGAGCAGAACTAGTAGCAATAGTTACTATACTACTAGTAGCCCCAGTAGATAGTAAGATCGAAATCTTTACAGACAACTAAGCCTGCATCTCGAGGTGAAAAATGATAAAAAAGGTGGATCCCAAAATGACCCACAAAAGATGGTTAAAAGAATAAAACTAGTCCCTATAGGCATGTATACTGGATCTCATAAAGAAAAAGAAGCTGGATCTCAAGCTTACCAAGGTTAAGGTACACTCTAATATCCAATATAATAAAGAGGTAGACACTCTGGCCAAATAAGCACTAAGATTCCCAGTAATAAAATAAAAAAAATTGGTTACACTCAAAATGATCACAGAAATTAAATGGCAGAATATAGTACTAGATACCCCTATAAGACAAACTATTAAAAAAATTAATAATAAAGTAACAGTCTACCAATGGATTACACAATGTAGAATTGAAAGAAGATGGAACCAACAAATTCAAGATTATCACAAATACACAAGGACCTTATATGGGAACACTTTAATAAGGGACATATATGGAATACCTCATTTAAAAGCTCACGAAACAAAAGCTTTCTCACTAAACTGATCAATAATGAGCTATCAATACTTACGAAGCTAGCCATAAGAAGACCAGATCTTTACAATCAAGTGAATTGCATTATATGTGGCCAGGAAGAGGAAACGATAGAACATTTGCTAGAATGCCCAACTTACAAGACTCAATAGAAGGTGATATGGCAAAAAGTGTAACATGTGCAATGTTAAGAAGTCATTTTATCATTATATATCTTAGTTAAAGGAAAACTTTATTAAATGTAAACTAGAAGCAGACAACTCTGAATTGTCAGTAAAAAAAAAAGATAACCTTTAAATACATGTTTTCCCAACATAAATAAATATAATAAAAATATATGAAATAATATACATATAATCTTAGTGGTTCTCCCGGAAGATCATATGCATGTAATTAATAAAAAGAAAAAGAAAATAAAATAAAGAACAATATGATAAAGACAATCATAATGAAACACAATGTTAAACAAGTATGTCTATGATACCTCTTGTTTCCCTTGAATGGCAAACACCACTATTACTATGAATCTATTGGTGTTTGTCTATATGCTATTAGTAATTCGGGTATCACGTCACCTCTTAGCTTCGGGATCAATGGTCAGGTCATGTGATCTGAAATATCATATGTTCTAGCAAATTATTAGTATTTCATGGCCGGAGGTCTAAATCCTGGATTATCTTGAAATCCTATTAGACAATATCTTTCTGATATTTAATAAAAGATGTTTGTCTCATCAAAATACCCATAGTTTTCTAAGACTGTTTTCACAGTTGTCATCTGACTTTCAGGTGTAAAGTCATGCTTTTATCAGGTGACTTAGGTAAACTTGTTACATTCTCCCCTCCTTAAAAGAATCATTATCCTCAATGACTATGCCCTTGTGTACGTCATTTCTGTGGTTCAATCCCGAGAGATTATAGTCCAGTCTTGTGATGGTGGGTTGTAATGCGTGATTCTTGAAGTTTCTGATGTGGTTGTTAGTTTCTCGTGATCTGCTATTCATGCCTAGTATACACAAATTTCGGAGTAAACCTCTAGCATTCAGCATACATGTGCTTATGTTTATGGTCTTGTGTTGATTAAACTTCTGGATTAATGCCATATTCGTGTGGTTCATGTCATCTCTTCGGATGGTCGTGTTTGACTTTGATTCCTCGTGACCACTTGCCCCTGCTTGTTTCGAGCTATAGGGTTAACTACTCCCTATAAAACTCAAATTTCGAATGGCGACATAAGGTTTTTGATCGTTCCGGATATGATTGTAGCCATATGCCTTGTCTCATGGCATGATTGGTCTTCGCGAAGTCTGCGGAACTAGTAAGGTCTTGATACCGTATGTCTTCCCTGTTGAGTATGTCGAGGGTTTGATAAGTATTCCTGATTCGGTGATAGTTTCTGGTTTCTTGTGTGCTGGTAAGTTTCGTCGTATTCCTCTGGTAGCTTCTTTATTAACTTGTTCATTACTTAGGGCTTTTCACGGCTTTTCGCAGATTCAGGCAGTGGCACTAGTAAGTTTCCTTTCTAACTTTCTCTTTTACCTTCTAACAGTTCTTCCTTTTGACTCTTTGGTTCTCTAGTCTTTGCAGGTTCGGGCAGCTTTTTCGTGTACGGGGAGATTTTGAATTTTGTCGGTTTGGGTCTTCTTCTCTTCGATGGTGACAGTTTTGTCTTCTTTTCATCGCGGCGGTAAGTCCTTTAGTGTTTTTGATTTTGTTTAGCTGGCTGCACTAACTTCTTTCTTCTGGTTCAGGGTCATAGGGTCTCCTGGGGTCACGGTACGTTGTCTGTCTGGTCCTTTCATTCGGGGTTTTCCGTTGCGATTGGCATTTCGACTCCTGGCGTTCCTTCAACTGTCTCGAGTGTCTCGGCCTTCTCAAGATAAGTTTCTGCCATTCCTGATTAGTCTTCGTGACGTTTACCTTGTCATTCCATTTCTCCTTGATCTTCTGTTCCTGATACTAACCTTTCTTCTTTCTTTCGGGTGGTATAGTCTTCCTTCTTTCACCGATTCCGGGCGGTCTTCCGGATTTCGACTCTTGTTTTAGGGCGGTTGGAGTTCTGATGGCCTCTGGAGTTCTCAGGTAAGTCTTTTCTTGTCTATTCTTTCGTCAATTCTTCTTTTCCTTGGCTAATTCCATTCTTTCTGTAGTGATGTTTTTCAGTTTCGGCTATTCGCCATTTTTCTTGGGGTTTTCAGGGTGCCATGTTCACAATGTGGTTATTGCGGACTTAGACAGGCTTCCTTCCAGTAAGTGTCTTCAGGTCATAGAAGCCTTTTCCTATTCCTACTAACCTCCCTATTTTATTTCTCTCCCTTTTTCGTTGTCTAGAGTTCCTTTCCTTCCCGTGATCTTCTGGATGTTCGTGGTGATTTCGATGATTTCGGCCATTTCGGAGCGCATTTCACTCAGCCAGTCTTCCGTGGGCGATGTCTTTCGGTTCTTCTTGGGTTTCGACGGCTCTTTCTCAATCTCTTGCCGTCACTAGGTCCATTCTGTTGAGCTCGTGTAGTTCTTGTGGTCATTCTTTCGTGCGGCTTCATCTGGTGACATACGTTTGTCAGCAAGCTGCATACATACACGAGTTTCTGGAAAGCTATTCGGCGCACACAAGTATAGTTGAGTGTGCGGTTAGATAGTCTCCTATCTATATGCTTACATGCTCATGTCTTGTGCTTTAAATTAACTTTGTGAGCAGCATCTAGATTCAATTGGCGCTAAGGTGAAATTCAAACTTATATTTAAATTCTATGTTGTACTGGTGATCGTCATTCTTCGTGTGTCTGTCAGTTTTCTTGCAATTTTCTGTTTGTCTTTCTATGGCAATGATTCTTTCGTACAGCTATTCTTTCATTTCGTATTGTTGCCCTTCTTTCTAGACTTTCTGTCAGTGTCTTTTATGTGTGTGTGTCTTGTATGTGTGTATATCTGTGTGTGTATGTGTCTCTTGTGTGTGTGTATGTGTCATCAATTCTATTTTTGCTTCTCTGGAAACAGTAGAAAGGTCTTCGCGCTTAGCACGTGAATATTTCAGGAATTATGCCCTTACGTCAACCTACTGAGTATTCTTTCTATACTTACATAGTCTGAGATTAACCGATCCTTACAGTAGTGTATTACTGCCTTGAGTTTCTCAAGTCTATTGTACATAGTCCAACTTTGAGTGACCAGTTAAGTTACCTGTAACAGACTTCTGAATAAGCTTGTTTGCTAAATAATGCCTTTTAGGATTTTCTCAGTATGATGTCATTACTCGTGGAAAACATACCTCTAGTATTTTGTCCAGTGTTCTCATGCTGCTAATCTATTGCACTATTTAGTACCTGGTCTTAGAATTTTTCAATCCTTAGCCCTTGTCATTAGTAAGAGTGTCCTTTCATTGGCTTCTATTGGTCAGGTGTTAACTATTTTCCTTGTCGCTTTCCTTAATCCATTGTTGTTCCTAATTTGGTGTGTTGCCTTATGGATCTTCATTGTCATCATATATGTTGCATATGTTTATTCTTGTGTCCTTACATGTGATTCCTTTTTCAGTGATCTGGAAATTTTAAGTCGTCTCAAAAATTTCTTTATTTAAACAATGCTTTTTTGTGACTGGTTTCCATATTCATTCCATCCAATTCACCAACAACAACTACAACAACCATGCCTCACATCCATAAACAAAAATATCTCACTTGCCATCTTGCCAAGCAACAATCCCAGCAAGATATCTGGTCCTTAAGGGAGGAGGTCAACTCCCTTACTCAACAACTTAAAGATTTTTAGCAGTCCCTTAAACTGTGCACCATTTCCAAGTATGCTGAGACAGTTTCAGTTATATAAATGGAAGAAGAAAATCTGGCCTTGCGTACAGAGATAATAAACCTCCACAGCTTTTCTGGTGGCAAGTCACATCTTCCTGAACAAAGGGGTTAGAGGACTAGTAACCACTGTTGCGCTCTCTGGGCCAGTTGTAATAGTGATGTTGCGCCCTCTGGGCCATCACTATTGCACTAGAAATCTTTCACCAGAAATTCAGGTGAGTTGTTTGGTGCCAGTATATGTCATCTTTGAGCGAAGGAGTTAGGAGACTAGTAGCCATTGTTGTGCTCTCTGGGCCGGTCGTAATAGTGATGTTGCGCTCTTTGGGCCATCACTATTGTACTAGAATCCTTTTATCAGAAGTTCAGGCTGATCACATGGGTATCGTCTCAGGGTAGCTGACATTTCCGCAGAGTTTAGTCCTTCTCTCGAAAAAAGATAAGTATTTTTCCTTAAGTATTAAGATTTCCTTAACATCCAATATTAATCACATTGATAATTTCATAAATGCTATAGCCTCAATCACTATCCTGCACTAGATGCTACATAGCTGACCAGCTCGAAAGCATATGTCATAGGTCATCACGTTTCCAGTAAACCAAGGTCGTCTACAACTATTTATGTGGATTTATAAAATTATCAAGTAACCAATTCTAAGTGCTTGGTAGATCTTTGCATAACTTCTCGGTGGACCTTCACGCTACTTTCCTAGGACCTTCAGACTCCTATCTTGAATCTTCATAATACGATGGTATTCCTTAAGTGTAACCTTGATGGTACCCTTCCAAATGGTCTCAAATTTGCTTTGCTAATCTTCAAGTATCCTTCTACCCCTTGTATAATCTTGGGTGAACCTTTGTGTAACATGGTAAAGAAAGTATGGTAAAGCAAGAAGAATCCTTCCTTTTTAAAGAAAAAGTTTCTCTCAAGAAAAATTTAAAAAAAGAAAAATTCAAAGAAAAGGGGGAATGAAAGAAGTATCCGCTGCTATCAAATGTAACATATGCAATGTTAGGAAGTCATTTCATCATTATGTATCTTAGTTAAAGGAAAACTTTATTAAATGTAAA
>CAJVPT010004499.1:0-13388 GCA_910592055.1 Acaulospora colombiana | reverse complement strand
CCAATCAGGCAGATCTCTTTTGAGAAGAGGTTGTTTTTATTTTTGGATTTTTTTGGTGGGCCTTGAATTGTCCCCTTCCTCTAATTATTTTTCTCCTTTTCTCTTTTAACTTAACAATTTATTGGTTTTTGGGCAATCAACAGTGACAAACTCTTGGCAATGATTCTGGTAGATAACGGTTATTACCAATCTATTGGTTGAGTGTAATATTGTCCCCAAAGTCTGATTTAGAGTACTTTTGTATGAAGATGAGTTAGTCACTTTGTGAAAGTCTATAAAATATTGTAAAGTTACTTCAATTTTTCAATAAAGACAAGCCATTGTGGCATGATTGTGTGTTAAAAAAAAAAAAAAAATACTATTAGGTAATAATTATACTTTATTATTGATAAGAATAATAATAAATAATTTGCTAAATAATCAAGCTCAAGAGTAATACAGATCAAAAAACAAGAAAATACCTAATCCAATAAATTCTACAATTAAATAATGAGAAAAATTAAAATTCAAAATAGAAAGCAAGTTTTCAGAGATTAATTTACAATCTTCCTGGCTGAGAGTAAAAAAATAATTCTTAAGAATTTGATAAAACTTAGTATGAATTCGAGTCAATAATTATCAAGAGTATAAACAAACATCTTAAAAAGAAAAAAATTTACTTTATTTCTAATACAAAAAAAGAAGTTAAGCTTGGATCTGCAATTCTAAAAAAAAACTTTAAAGTATATAGGAAAGCTAATAAAATCTACTTTCTTTTGATGAAAATACAAGCCAACTGGAATGTAAAAACTCTAAAGTATATAAAAAAGACTATCAAAAAATTAAGAAGTCTTGAAAAATTTATTGATGAAAAAGTAGCTTTATCTGATTACAAGAAGAAATCTCAAAGCTATTGTCAAAAATTATTAAAATAGAATATACCCTTAGAATGATATACAAGAAGAAAAAATTTTCCACATCAGAAATCAAATTAAAGAAACCTTAGAAAGCAGTGTAAAAATCTCAAATTCAATTAAAAATAAATGATAAACTCAATCTTGAATTACAAAAAACTCAAAATTACACTATATCAAGTATTAATTAAGAATCAGAAAGAGATAGAATACATTGCTATTGATTCTTAAACTATCAAAAGCAAGATTGAAGACTATTATAAAGAAGTTTTTAAACAAAGAAATATCAACTTTGAAAGTTTATATTTCTTTTGAAAAAAAGAATATCAACTTAAAGAATATATTGATTCAATATGGTATTCATTACTAATAGAGGAAATCAAAGTAGAGAAGCTCAAAGCTACTTTGCAACACCTTTTAAACAATAAGACAATTGATCCCTCATATATCAATTACAGAATACTCAAATACCTAGTTATCAAAGGAAAAGTGATCTTATACTTATTGTTTAATAAAGTTCTAAATATTGGATAGATATTTAAGAAATGAAAAAATAGTTACATTTAAAAATATTAATTAAATAATATAAAACCTATTGTTCTCTTAGAAACAACTCAGAAATATTTTATCAAAATTATTAATAATTACCTATATTCAAATAACACAAAATTCTTAAAGTTCCAAACTTCATTAACTTATCAGGTGAAAGTATGGCAAAATCTATTTACCTATTAAATAGATTTGTGAAGAAGCTAGAAAAAAGAAAGAAGAACTATAGACCCTTTTTCAAGATACTTCTAAAATATATAATATAATGTCTCTTTATGTTCAAAAAAATTAAAGATTAGATTCCAATCATAAAAAATATTAAAAAAATTATAATAGATCTCTTAAAAGACAGATGTTGTAGTATTATTCTTTTCAATAGACTCTCTAATTTAATAGTTACAAAAGATGGTTTAGATCAAGAAAAAATAATCTCCTTATTGTTATAGAAAATTTTCTATTATTTATTGCTATGTAAAATCTAAAAAAAATACTGATCTAATTATAGTATGAAAAAAGAATGGTTATCCAACTTTTATAAACTTGAGAAAAAGATTAAGCTTTTTCTAAGACAGGCAATAATTGTCTATATATATAATACAATCTGAATTGTCAAATCAAAAGAATACTTGAAAAGTATTTTAAAAGAATCAAAAAAGTACTATATAACAAATAACTCATAAATTAATATGACAAGTTAATTCTTCTCACCATTAATTGAAATTCTTAAAACTCTGAAATGGTTCAAGCTGGAATATAAAATATTATAGTTCATAAAATCAACAAGAAGAATTAGGTCAAATTCCTTAATATTTGATAAGATCAAAATAAAAGAATCAAAATATAATTAGTTTAATAAAATCAAAAATCAAAGTAGTAGTTCAGACAATAACTAAAAAGAAGTTGACAAAAAAATATATTCAATATACTATAAATAAAGTTTTGATTTCAAGAATAGAGTATAGAATGCAATATATATACCTGATATATATATTCTTATAGTTATATTTTGAAAGGTTTTCAAGAACAAAGCCTTAATTTGCAAAACAATTTCAAACAGTTACATCTATAATAAAAAATTATACAGTCTCAAAAATATTTGAAAAATATAATTAAAAAGCCATATATTAGTACTATTTTGTCAACTCAACAACTGTAAGATCTTTGGTATGATCAATATAATCTGATTGAAATAGAGTCAGATCAAAGGCTGAAAACCTAAAAATATCTTTGATAATCCTGTGAACTTACATAAGTGGATCAAAGATAACCTAACTAATACATTATTGGTTCTGATCAAAGATTTATAAATTACTTTTCAAAACTGAAAGTAGAAGAAAACTATTGATTATCACAGAGGTATTTTATATATCAAGTTAATACTATAAAATAATAGAAAATATAAGAAAGCTATTTTATTTCTATATAAACACAAAATTATATTTTTAGATCATATTATCAATACAATAATGTAACATTTAAGAAATGAAGAACAATCCAGATTCTCTTTAACAAATACAAAAAATCAGTCCCCTCCTGATATAAAAAAATTCACAAAAAAGTGATAAAGAATCAAGATCTTCTAAGAAAGTTATTATATGAACTAGATTGGACAGGCTATAATATGCAAAATAAAATACTTTCAGTATATTTAGATAAGAGAAATACATACTGAGTAGTTTACTCCAACTTTTTTTTCAATTGATATATTAGGAAAAACATTATTGTCAAACAACAAATCTAGTTTATATCATATTAGTTATTATATGACTCTACTAAAATTATATCCTACTTTAATCAAACAAATTATTTTAAGCATTAGAAGTGGTTCTATCACAAATTTGTCTTCTTCCACAACTAAATAAATATGAAAATCTGAGAAAAGAAAAACAAGTTCTCTTACTAGGCATTTCTATAGATTAGCAAACAATTACAAAGTAACAGATATTGATTTCACTTATTTTTAGATTTGTAAAAATGAAATTCAGATAGAAAACCAAAAAGATTATTAAAAAGACAAGCTATTCAATCTGAAGAACATATAGATGAACTTACAGATATCCCAAAACACAATATAAGAAGTATAGCTAACTAGTTTACTATTTATACAAATGGCTCTATAAAAAATAAACAAAAAATAATAGACTTGAAATATATTTGGCTTGGATTCTAATAGAGAATAATAAGTTGAAAAACAATTTTCAGCAGAGATATCAATATTTACTATTAACAATTAGAACAGAAACATTGATTATTTTTATTGCATTATACATAGCTTCTCAAAATATAATAATTTCAATTTTTACTAATTATAATAATACAGTTAAGATATGGAAGTCCATCTATTTACAAATAAAGATATCAACAAGAAGATAAACAAAGATCATCAACTAACCAATATGAAGTAAAATTAAAGATCTAGTAAAAAAACCTTGAAAATTACAAAGGTCAAGGTTTATAGAACTAACAAGTTTAACAATCAAGTAAGTTTACTTGCTAAACAAGTCAAATACAAAAATCTAATAATCTTACATTAACTACCAAAGTTAGAAAAAGTTCTCATAATGGCTATATAAAGTGAACACACAATAGGGATAAGTATTGGAGAATTTATTAAAAAACTTAATAGAAAAAAAATTGAGAAAAATTGAAAAGTACAAAAAAGATTCAAAAGCTATGAATCTAAAATGATAAAATTATAGATAGGTTAATCTTTTGAAATTAGTTCAATTTATCCAATATCTTTAATAACTTTTTTAAACTAATAAAGACAAAAGCTTATTAACCAACTTAACTCACAATAAGTTCCAGTATTACAAATACTCAAGAAAAAGAAATTATATATTTATACTATAATAACTTGTTTAATATATGAACTTCAAGAAAAAATATTAGAATATCTTTTTAAATGTTCAGTCATTAAAGAAACTAGTGAAGACATATAACAAAAAGTAAAAAAAAAGATTGATCACAGTATTAGTAAAGAAATAAAAAATAAGAAAGAAGTTCACCTGAAATTGATAATTAAACAAGTAGATGGCTAAACAAGATTCAGCAATTTAATAAAAGCCTTTTCAATACTATCTGTAGATTTATAAAAGAAAATACAACTACTTTTTTGAAAAATTATTTTATCTATATAAAGCATAATCAATAAGCCTTGTCACAAAATAAGGAAAAACTTCAAAAAAAATATCTAAACCAACCACTGCACTAAAGTAATAGAGTAGAAAAAGATACAGAATATTATTGAAGAAAATAAAAGATCTAAAAGACCTGGGCATAAATTCAATACATAGACTATACAAGAATAGAAAGAATTCTTAATACTCTTAGAAAACCTGAAGCAAAAAGCTTTTAAAAAAAAGGAAGGAAAAAAGTATATAAAAATTATTAAGGATTGGATTTGTCATAGAGCTAAATTATTTGGTTTCTAACTATAGACAGAATTTAGAATAATTTATAGTAATTAACTATAAGCAATGCTTTTATTATTAGAGGATTTATACAGTCAATAAAGAAGCAAAATATCATTTCAAAATTGTATCTAAAAAATAGTTTTTGATAATAGGTGAATTAATATGTGAAAGTCAAAATATCTTGTAAATATCTTTATATATATAGTAAAGACATATCATTTTTTTTTTAATGCTGGCTCAGCCTTGTTTTATTTGTATTTATACAGTATTATTATATAGAAGTTTTTTAAGATATACTACCAGTCTACTATCAAACAAAACTTAATAGAGGTAATCTCTCTTTGGAGAAACTTACCTTGCGACTTGTTGCCACCCCTTTAATAGGAGCTAACCTGCCAAGGCTAGACTAGTGCTAAAATAAATTTTGAGGATAAAAAATTGTCTATCATATCTATTATCCATTGTATTAGAAATTTATTGATCAGATAAATGAATTGGTCTTTTATGAATTGTTTTTTTTTGTATGAAAAGTGTGTCTTTTTCTTTGGTTTCATATTTAACCTTCTTTTTCTTTTGTTTCATGATACCATTCTGTACTTTCCATTCTTGGAAGGCCTTACATCTTTTTGTCTATATCTGATAGAGGTATTTAATGATTTTTATGTAAATTAAAGAGATGCAGCTTTTCTTAATTAATTTGTTTGGAATTATTTTTTTAATGTCGCAAGTTAGTTTTTTGAAAAAAACTCCTTTTATATTTGTTATTAGATATTCCTTGTATCTTAGGTTGGTTTTGTTTTTTATGTGATCCATGACTTTTGAGCTTTTAGTTTTGCTCATATGTGTTTTCATATATTCAACTATTATATTAATAAGGAATGTCTTGATGTTTTATCTGGTTTGTAGACATATAAAGAAATGTGTATTAGTTTTAGGTTCTTTGCATATTAGGCAGTTCTTGTTTTGATATAATAATGAGACTCTTTAATATAGTTTGCTTTTGATTTATAGTTCCTTGTTCCATATGCTAATACAGAATTTCCTTAACTTTTGATCCTCCCAGGATGTATAGTAATCACTTATTTTGGTGGGTTGCAGGTATATTATAATTGTGTGCTAGTCTGTTTCTTTGATAATTCTGTTACTAAAGTTATATCTTTTTCTGTTTAATAGTCTTTATTTTGCCAGGTGTAAGACACTTGAGAGCTTTTTTGTAATCATTTTTATGGGCCTTCAGTAAGAATATTGTTCTATTGAGGGGTTATTCCGATACTTTGGTTGTGTATTCCTGCTATCTCGATTTCTTTTTTTTTCAGTAATATATCTTTTCATGGATGTATCTATGCTAGTTTATCTGCTGTTTTATTGTGTTCAATCCCTGGGTGGCTCTTGACTTTGAATAGTAATAGTTTTATTTTATTTCTCGCACTATTATGAGATTTGTAATAGTAGGTTGTAGTTTTTTTATATCTTTATGATCTTTTCAGTACTTTCTTTTTGTGTTTTCAAGATTCTGTTGATTGCTGCTTGGCTGTCAGTATATATGTTTGCAGTGCTATGTTTGGGTAGGATACTAAGGGCTGTTAAAATAGTTGCTATTTCTGCCCTGATAGATGAGGAGTACCTGGTTATATGTCCTTAGAAAGTATGTGTTTTTTGGTCTAAAGTGATGATGATTCATCTCAATCCCATGTAGTTTTTGTTTCTGATTTTAGTTAAGGAGCCATTAGTTAAATGTTGAAGATTGCGTAGTTGCTTAATTCCTCTTTAATTGTTTTTAGAGCATTTAGACTGTCTGTGGAGCCTTTTGTTATCTTATTTAATTTTTCTAAGCTTCTTTGCAGCCTTGTTAAAACTGTAATTTCTGTTTCAGCTTATTGTGAGTTTATATTATCTTATGTGGTATATTTCAAGAATGTAGTAGCCAGGAAGTTGGGAGATATCCTGTTTCTTCAACAAAGTTCTCTATCTGCAGTGTTGGTTTGTTTGTTGAGATTTTGCTTTTTTGGACTAGTATAGTAATTGAACATTGTTTTGTGATAGTGAAACTATATTTGTTGGTATTGTCTCCTAATATGTTGATATTGCAACTAAGGCTTACCTCTAGGGGAGAACTTTCTGGTTTCTAAATGTAGTGTTTGTATTGTGTCACGTGCTAATAAATTCTTTATTGTTTCTTTTCAATGACAGTGTTATCTTTTCTAGTAGTATAGATCTAATGTGATTTAGTGGTTAAGGTTTCAGATATAGAGGCTTCTTGTTTAAATATATTTGAGGAGGTTTTCTGAGGGTTAGAAATTTCTTTTCTTTCAATTAGTACTTCTAACTTTCTGCCAATAGTGTTGAACCAATTGGGTGTTGGGCCCAGGACTGCTTTTTTCCCCATCCTAATAATTTGGCACCACTCCAGGAGTTTAGTTTTGCTTTTGTTTAGTATTTTTCAATGAATATAAGGTTATGCTTTTTAAAATCCTGATGATATTTTGAGTAGAAAGCTTTGCTTATGATTCTTTATATTGGTGTATCAACTTCTCTTAGAGTATCAAGCATCTATATGTAGGATGCATGAGAAGGTGAAGCCATGTTTTCTCAAGAGTCAGATTATATCATATATAAGATTCTTTCCTAAATTCATTAGGAGATGTTCTAGTTTGTTCAAAATGGTTTGTGTTGTCCAGAAGTTTTTTTTGAATAATTGTAGTCTGGCCCTTGTTATATTATCTGTTTTGTTCTGTTTGATGATTCTGTTGTATTAGTTAATGGAGTATAGAAGTAGTTGTCTATCCTAGAGGTGAATTATATTATATTTATGTTTGTAAAGAGTATATTGTTTGGGCTGTTCTGGCTAGGCCTAGCTTATATTTGAAAGTAGATGTGATACTACTAATAAGCAAGTTATACATCTTTTCAGAGAGCATCATATCATTACAGAGATATTCTGTACTAAAAATTAGTACATAATTGATTACGTATTGCATCTGTTTATTGATTAGATTTTTATTTCAAGCAGGAATTTGGTTTTCCTAAATTTTTGTCAATTAGGGTTTTTTGATAGTCTTTTCTATCAGAGCTATCATGTTATACTCCTAGGATCCTAACAGGTGTTTCTGGATAGCAGCCATATATTATATGGTCTTTCATTATTATATCTTGATTAAAGTTATTGTTACATCCATTTATAATAAAAAGGTAAGACTTTTGGAGATTGATTCTTATGTTATTTTGATAGTAAAATTCCTCGTCTTTTCCTATGATTTGTTGCATTTCCTCATTGTTGGTTATCCAGGTGGTATTATTCATGTATGCACTGACAGTAGTGGACACCTTTTTTTTTAACCATTTTTCTTTTATTTCTCTATACTTTTTTGTGGTAATGGTATAGCCAAAGAAGGTTTTGACAATGTGTGAGATTAGGGGATCATAGAAGATATGCTATAATAGGTGGGAAATTTTGTCACTTTGATCAATACCATCTTTGATCTCATATTCTTCTGTAAGTCTATAACATATTAAAACTATATTTCATCTTTGGTTGAGTATATTTAGAAGTATGTTTATTATCTGTGTTAAGATCTTGATTCATTTAAGAGCCTTGATGAGCATCTCTAGGTTCACAGAATCAAAGGCTTTTGACATATCCTAATTAAGGAACAGGCCTGTTTTTTGGTTTCTTTAATATGTTTGATAATGTTGTTAATGATACTGTATGTATGGGTTCTTGTGTGCTGTTTCCTGGAATTACTACCTAGTTAAGTTTTGATAAAATTGTGTTTTCTTTTAGGTACTGGAATATTCTGTTAGTGATGATTTTGGTAAAGATTTTTCTTCCAATATCTAAGAGAGTAATGGGTTTTGTAATATTCAGATTGTGTTGCCAATCTTTGAATTTGGATATAAGATAGATATTGCCTTTGCTTTATTTTATAGGGGGTTGAGCCTTCATTAATGATGCAATTAAATAGATTTCTTATTTCCTCTAAGGTCTTTTTATCCAGTTTTTTAAAAACTAGATATGGAATTTGATTTTTTTCAGGTACTGACTTACTACTTTTGTCTTTAATTGCTTTTCTTAATTCTTTTTTTGATATTTCTGTAATAATTAAGTGATATCATCTGGAGTCGATAAAGTTTTTGGATATGTATTTTTGTTTCTATACTAGATATTCCACTAGTTGTTTTGTATCTCTGGCAGGTGTTCATTGTTGGAAGTGTTTCCTGACCCTGGTTTTATTTCTTTTGGTTCTGTTATTATATTGGTTTCTTTATCCTTAACAATTAGTTTATCTAGAATAATGGCTCTATAAGACCTATCCATTATACTGTTTATTATTACTCTTTTGTTGGTTGCCAAAAAAAGTTGTCTAGTTGCTATTCTCTATTTGATTACTTAATTTTGTTTTTTTGTGGGTTATAGCCTAGACAATAACTTTATGTATTTATATGATTTTCTATAAATGGATAAACCATTGTTAAATGAAGTCATTGAGATAGTCTTTTTATATACTAAGTAGCTATTGTTGGGTCTCTGCATCTATCTCTTTAGAAAACTTTAGAATTTTGAGTATAGACTTGTTACCTTTTTATATTGTTTTTAGTTTATTTCAGAAGATCTGCATTGTAATTAAGGGATCTTTCATTTGCTACACTTCCTCTTATATTCTTTTCCTTCAATGTGATTTTCTTTTGAGAATATGTAGTTTGGCAGCCTTGATAATGTGATTGCATATAGTGTTCCACTGCTTATCAATTGTTGCTGGTTTGTTGCTTTGTTTACTGAGAGCTTTATCTACTTATTTACTAAATTTTTACTATTGTTCATTATTTGCTAGTTGTCAGTTGTATCTATAGTTGGGCTTGTGATGGATATTGTTTTGGGGGAGTTGGTCACCATACTTCTATTTCAATGTTGCTGGTCTATGGTCAATAAGGATTAAGGGGTCTAGAGCTTCTCCAATATATGCTTTCCTGCTGTTCCAGAAAGAAAGAATGTTAATTCAGATTTAATTGATTCTATTGTGGCTATTATTGTTGTTTCATATGTACTCTATCTTTGTTGAGTTGTGATATTCATATATATCTTCTAGTTTATAATCAGTGAGTACTTCTATTTGAGAATCGGAGAATCTGTTAGATATGCTACAAGTTCCAGGACCAGCCTTATCCCATGCTAGGTTTGGGATATTATAGAGATCTCCTAGTATTAAAGGATGTTAGTTTTTTTGTATAGCTTCTCTAATCCATTGTTTTAGTTTGTTGAGAGTTTTTAGTCATCTTTTGTCTCTATGGTTTGCATAGAAATATACTTCTATAATTTTGAGTTTTTGTTTCTTTGGGAAGGTTAAATCGACATGAATGAGTCTTTCTTGCCATGTATTGTGGTTGTAAATATGGATAGCTATTTCTTTGCTAATTATTAGGTTTAGACCTTGTCTGATCATTTGTTCGTTATTGTGCAACCATAAAATGTAATATGGTGGGTGTTTTCAGTATTTAGATTGATGATAGTTTCTATTGGATTTAGTTGTGACTATTATATTTCACTTCATTATGATACACATTTAAATCATGTTTTTCTTTTATACTTGTCAACAGATCTATATATTGTAGATAGTTATTATCCATATATTGTTTGTTGTAATGTGTGGTGGAGTATAGGTATAAGATAGAGGATTTGTGTTGAGTTGGTTTGTATTTTCTAATTCATTATTATTATTTTTTTTTTCCATTCTTTGTGTTAAAGAGAAAGTAGCATTATAGTTATTTATATTTTCAGATCCTCTGTCATTGATAAATAGGTAAAGAATTGGGTGATGTGTTCATATTTAGAGTATTGATAAGGACATTGAATATTTTGTATATATTTTGATCCAATTAGTACATTGTTAAATGGATTTGTTGTTATTATAGTTGAATATCTTGCAGATTTTCATCAATTTCTTCTATGTTCTCTGTGATACTGTTTTTATTCTGATAGGAAATTTGGTTTTCCTTCATTTGCTCCATATATTCTTAATTATAGCTTTCTAAGTTTACAATTTACTTATCTAGGTTAGCAATTTCTTCTTTAATTTCTCTAATTTCTTATCTGATTGTTTCAAAAATGTTTAGAATTTATTTCATAGTATTTGTTTTTGTGAAAATGTTGATTTGGTTCTCCTTCTCTCTTTGTTTTTATTCTTGTCTTGCAGCTGTTGCATATGAATTAGGTCAAGTTCTCGTATTTGGCTACTTGTTTTTTGTAAGATTTCTAATTGCTTTAGTGTGTGCTGGTTTGTATTTGCTATATAGCTTGCTGAAGTATTTAGTCTATTCTAAGTGGTATTGATTCTATTGTGTGTATCTCTCTTTGGAGGGGCAGTTTGCCACCAGATGTTTAGCACTGTTGCAAATGTTATACAGTTTGATATTGATTGGTTTTTATTTGACTACAGTTTCTTTTCTCCCAAGTAAAAATTTCTCTCTATTGTTGTATCCTTTGTTTCTTCACTATTGAAGCTGATCATGGCAAATCTTTTCCTTCTATAAGAGAGGTGTTTGAAGATATAGCATTTCTTGGTTTTGGCTTGTTTGCAAATATGTCTTAAGTTAAAGACTATAGTATTAGATGAGAGGTTGGTAAGTTTGGCTGCTATTGCTTCTCTTTCTTTTATTTGTTCCATGTTCTATAATATATCGAAGACCCTAACTGAATCTGATCTTAGTAGTACACTTCATTTGTTAATGATTAACTATTTGCTATCTTGATTTTCAAAGGTGACCATAGTGGTTTGTCACATCTGTTGAGTTGTCATTGTAATATTGGTGATTTCTCCATATTTGTCAAAGGTCTGTTACATTTTAATGAACTTGATGTCTAGAGAGATATTCTACACGATGATACTATTTTCCTTTTTTTGAAAAAGAGTTGTATTTTCTATATGTTTCAGATGTATATTGTTTGTATCTAGCAAGATAATATTGCATGCCATGTTTGTCACTTGTTTATCATCAAAAATGGTGATGATGTACTCATTTTCTCCTTTCTCTTCGCTGAGACTAACATTAGTTCTACTAAGGAGTTTAAGTTTCTTGTTAGGAATGAGATCTTTTGACTGATGGTTCTTCCAGGAATTTTGCTTGCTTTGATTCCTGTTTTAGCTTTTTCTCTACTGAATTTGACTTTTCTATCGAGTAGGAATTTGGGATGAGGTCTGTAATACTGGTTGGTTTTAGTTCTTTATTAGATGCAGTTTACAATTCTTCTTTCTATATAAAGGTGTTTTGAAATGGGTTTTTTTCTAGTTCATCTTCAATTTTCATCTCTATAACCACTTTTTTAGAATATTCTTGATGGTTGGGAGCTATATTTTAATTGCTGGGAATGTTTTCTGTGTTACTTTGATATGATGACATTGCAGTATTAGGTGTGTTAGTTAAAAGTTCTTTTTCCACTTGCTCACTCCAGGAAGTTTTATCAGCTGCAGTTTTTGCTTGCTTGGTGTTGTTAAGATCTTGAAAAATGTTTTGTTGTACTTTATTGTGGATAGTTGACTATATTACAGATTCATTTTATTTCCTTATAGCTACTTTTCCTTTGTTTTTTATGTTTTTCTTCATATTGTCTGTGTTTAATTTTGTACATATATTTTTGTATTACTCTTTGCCAAAAGGTTATAGTTGTAATTGGGTTATTCCAAGATATATTGTTTTCTGGGTTCTTTATTAAAACTCCTTTCTTCCGTTCACTTTCTTTTTTTTTTTCCCAAAATTATTAAAAAAAGAAATTTTTAAGAAAAAAAGGATCTGCGAAAAAGAGTTTTTTTTTGTAATAAGTAAAGATATACTATATTGACCTGATTGTGAATTAAAATATATATGTTAACCTTAATTATTAGTTATATTTTTCTCGTTGATTATTATTTATAGTTATTGTCTATTGTATTACTTTAGTTCTATTTTTAGATCATATGACATATGTAATACAAGATATGTCTCATTGGTTCATAGGATAAATCCAATCATTAGGGCAAAATAGTAATTGATGTAGCATGCATTATTTAATTTTATTATTTAATTTTCATATTTTATCTATATTTAGCTAGCAGGTTACCCAAGTGAGAAGATCTGGCATATTGGTCTAATTTGACAAATTTAACATATTTGGTTACTTTGATCACTTTGGTCACTTTGGTCATCAAATAATTAATATTCCATTATATATATAAAGGCCAGCTGTTCAAAGCAGTTGACCCAAGGTTTTACTTATTGAATTCTCTTATTCTTGATATCATATATCTCTAATAAACCTTTTAATTAAACCAAATCACTCAAAGCCTCTTTCAATGTGTTTGTATAACTTCTACTATTCTTGAATTATTAACTTTAGTATACTACAACCAAGGTATTCTCCCTCAACTTAAAGTGAATTACTGTTATAGTTGTTCCATCTATCTATCTGATTTGAAGGTTTTTTGTTTTTTTTTTAATGCTGGCTCAGCCTTGTTTTATTTGTATTTATGCAGTATTATTACATAGAAATTTTCCTAGGATA
>CAJVPT010004498.1:0-13389 GCA_910592055.1 Acaulospora colombiana | reverse complement strand
ATCAGCAGACTAGCATTGCTTGTTTGCTAATTTGAGTATTTTAAGTTCATCAATAGTTTCAAGTTTGTGAAACATATCGGTACTAAGAGTGGTTGTAATTAGATTGCAAGAGTTGTTAATGAATTTGATCCAATGTATGATGCTGGTACCTATTTTGCTATTGCTGCATGGAGATGAATTATAGTTATTAATATTGATAGGTAGAAGTGATAAGATTGTACTATTAACTGATGACTCAATTGAGTTTTTTTCTTTTGAAAACTTCAGCGTGATCTTTTTTGTTTTAGCTAGATTTTAGGAATAATTAATAAAGTAACTATAAGGAACTCTAATCTATTTGCTTATGTATGAAGGGAGGGAGGACAGTAGGTTTATGGAAAGATGGCATTTGATAGTTGTATTCGAGTCAGCCATTTCAATTTGATTTATCAAAATGGTCCAGATTTCATTTGGTAAATTAGAAAGGTTGAAGAATAATGTTTAAGTTGATGATTTTTTCAGGCAAATAAGTTGTAGTTGTTGAGTTATAGTTAACTTATTAGGTGCACTTGTCATTTTAGTTTTATCAGGTGAGATAATTATAAAAGGTAGTGAAACAGGTTGTGTCAACAAAAGTTGAGCTTTGATTTCTTCTAAATTATTCAGGAGTTGGAAAGAATTGTTTTTTTTCTTATACCATAGTAATATCATTTTAATTATAGATTGAGAAATTATGCATAGCTGAAAAGGGCAGCGGCATGATACTATCTGATGTGTATGGGGTTTGAGTATGTGATGACATCCTTTAATAGTTGATGTTTCTATTATTTCTGTGTGATTTTATGAATTCAAGAGATTGATCTAGTGTTGAAGGCCCAAAACAATGGAGTTGGGTTAAGTTTCAGGAGTATGTTACCCTTAATAGGTAGAGATATATTGGCTATATTTGAGAACCATATAGGTGTTGGTCCTGGATTGATCTTCCCCACTTTTGTATGGAATTCGTTCCATGAATTTTTGACTGTAGAGTTGAAACAAAAAAGTTGTTTGATCGACCTCATATTTTGTCTATATAGATGAAGTGCTATTGTTTTTGGAATTCAGTATGTAATCCTATGAAAGATGTGCATCACCATTTTCGAAAGAACATTCTGAAGGGCAAATATTGATGTGGTAGAGTAAGGCTGCTTCAGTGATTCATGAAAATTTGAATAAATAAGATTTGCAAAGGGGATATTTCCAGATAGTTGAGCTGACTTGGATTGAGTGGATTTCTTTTTTGATAAATGGAAAAGTGATTGGGCTTGCTAAGGTCGTAATCAGGAGCTTGATAAGAGTTTGACTTTTGTGATCGCTCAATGAAGTGAGATTCAAGCCAACTTGAGAATAGACCATCTTGTTGGTAATAGTGCATTCAACACCTAGTTTTGTTTTAATTGCTTTGTTTGTTGTCACTTATAGTTTATTGAAATCACTTTTTTTTAGTGGAGTTATTTGAAAAACATACTCAAGTTGAACTGGAATGATCCATTGTAAGACCTGCTTGGTGATAGAGCCATTCCATTGCTTTTGTTGGAATATACATTTAGTGAATTTACTTGTTTTATCTAGTAAGTTTCTCTTCGTAGCCATGTCTGGAGACTTTCCAGATAAGTATATACCTAAATATTTAATTGGCTGATTGAAAGATTTTGGTATGATGTGTGTTCCTTCTACTATTAAGCTTTGTTTTCTTTTGTCACTTTTCATAGAGTGGTTGGTGATCAGGTCAGTTTTTGTTTTGTTACATATTATGTGATTTATTTTTAGAAATGAAGTAAAGATGTCTATTTCTGCCTGTAGTGGTCCTAAGTAATGATAGAATATTGCTACATCATCAATATATGCAAATATTTTATCTGACTGTGGTAAGGTGTTATGAATTCTGGAGATGACCGGATCATAAAATAATGTCCAGAGTAATGGAGCTATTGTTTCACCTTGATCTAAGCCTTGGGATACAACTATTTGAGGAGTCAGGCTATAATATACAATGAATTGGATCGAGCATTTTTTTAGGAGATTTAGGATTAAGTTGTTGAAATTTGTTAAAGTCTTTATTTGGGTAAGGGCTAGTTTCAAACTTTTTAAATTGACTGAGTCGTAGGCTTTTAAGATATCAAATGATGCCAGCCAATATTTCTTGTTAAAGTTATATGAAGAGCTAATTAAGGATCTCAGGATAGCTATAGGTTTTAAAGTGCTTTGGTTTTTTGTTCCGACAAAATTAGATGATGAAAGAATATTATTGTTCAGAATAATGTTTGATAGTCGAGTGTTTAAAATTTTTGTGAAAATCTTTCTGCTTGTTTCTATAAGGGTGATGGGGTATGTGTCACTTAAACTATGAGACTATATAAGCTTCTTAGGTAGAAGTGCAATAGTGGAGCTTTTCCAGTATCTAGGAGGATGACTATAGGATAAAATGTTATTGAACAGATTTATAACCATTTTTTGTGTCTTTGAACTTATATGTTTATATAATTCATAAGGAATTTTTGTGGAACCGGGGGCCTTGTTTCCATGAAATGTTGCAATTGTTAATGTGAGTTCTTCTAGTGTAATTTTCTCTATCAAATTATTGTATAAGTCAGTTTGAATGTTTTGTTTCGGATTGTATTCAGAGGCCCATTTCTCTTCCATTTCGAAGTTCTTTGGGATTAGATAATTCTGATAATGATTAATAATTATGTCATTAAGGATCTCTGGATCATCTTGAAGTTCATTTCCATCATGAAGGATCGATAGGTCAAGGGAGGGTTTAAGAGCTCCCATGGCCATTCTGATGTATTGCTTTGGTTTAGACCAGAATCTTGTAAAATTATCAGTAATGTTTCTCTGAATTTGATTACTGATATGTTTAGCCATTTGGATTTGTTTTTCCTTTAGGAGCAGTTTAAATATTTTAGAAAGAGATCTAGGGCTAGGTGACAGTATTGAAATTTTGTTATGAAAACTTTTGGCTGGTTACTGGAGAGATTTTAAATTTCTTCCTGATGCTTTTGATTTTTGCAGAGCTGTCTTGATTTGTTTGGTGGCTTTGTTTATTTCTGGGGATATTTGTTGAGGTTTTGATGAAGTTTGTTGTTTTCTTATGGGGATATATGAGTTTAGTGCTTTTTTTATAGCAATTTCGAGTGAGTTTCAAGTGGGATACAGGTTATTGAGAAGGTATAGATCAATATCTTCTTGCAATTATTTTATCTGTTCTTTTGTGACTTTGTTAAATTGGTAAGCTCTTGTTGAAAAGAAAATGAATTGTGATTTGTATTTGAACCATTGGAAGCAAGCATTGATTATTTTATGATCTGTTGATATGGAATTGTTTTCTATGACATTATAAGTTAGGATTTTGCTAACTAAGTTGGGTGTAATCCATAGCTGATCAATTCTCAACATGCTTGTTGTTGTGTAGTGAGTATAAAGATGATCCTTTTCTGATGCTTTCACTATATCAATCATGTTCTTTATATGTTGATAGATTTTCCTTTTCTGATTGTTTGTTGGAGCATTTATGACTGGAGCTTTTATAAGATATGTATTAAAGTTCCCACCGATTATAAATTCAGCTTCTGAATATAGTAATAGTAGATTATTGAAAGAAGATATAGCTTTATCTCTAAGGTCATTGTCATATAATAAGTATAGGGCTATGATGATAACATCAATCTTGGGTTTGAACTTTAGGTGGGCTGTGTACCAGAATTCATTTTCAGCATGTGTTTTGAAAATGTGACATGATAGATTTTTAGGAATGAGTAGACCTGTTCCATTGCTAAAGGAATCAGTGGGTATGCTGTTTATAATTGTGTAATTGTAAAGTTTTTGAGATAGAGGTTTTTGTAGGGTATGTTTTGTTTCAGTAAGAATATGAATATTTCTGGGATTGTCTATTGATGAAATTAGACATTACAGTTTTCCTAATTGATTCAATCCTTGGATGTTTAGGACAGAAATTGTAAGAAGATTTTTTTTTATTTTTGGTGACTTGGGTATTAATTGTATAAGTGGGTGTTGGGGGCTTAGTGTGTGAGAAGATGATAAATTGTTAGAAGGGTGTTTGTAGGAGGGTAATAAAGTGCGGGTTTCTAAAGAATGACTATTATTAGATGTGGATTCAATCATTGATAAAACTTGGGAAGAAGAGCTGCTTCAGGATCTGGAAACTCTGATTCTACTATAAACTTATCAAGAAGAATGCGGAAATAGAAAAGATTTTTAAGAATTGTTAAGTTTGTGTTAAAATTCTTGTTGTCTTTAATCAGAAGATCCATCTCAATATTCTTTTCCTTTAGGATTTCAGCAGTTACTTCAATACTTGGGTGTTCTGGGAGATAGGGAGTAATCCACTCTCTAGGAATTGGACCATAGAATGAGGATTTAATTTTTTTGATATGTTTGTTAAAAATCGAGTTATTTCGATTAAGCAGTTCTTTGGTAATACCTAATGTTTGTTCAATAACTGAAAAGTCATTGGGAATTGAGAGACGGTCGAGCTGTTTGAGTGATGGGTCAATCCATTCTGAGTTTAGTGGAAGAGAATAAGAGTAATATGGGAAAAGTTGTTGGAGTAGCGTGTTAACTTGTTCTTGATCTGTGATGGGGAGTAAGATACCAGTGTTTTCACTATGCCAGTGTGGTGATGAGAGTGGAAGTTTTTGGATAAGATAGTTATTTGGCAAGAATTGGACTGTGAAATTATGTTGTCTGAAGTTAGTAATTGCATGACGGATTTGTGTTAGGTCATTTGGGATAGAGAACATAAGTGTTAGATTCTCAGGAAGTTGTTGATACGAGTCTGGGAATAGAGATTTTGGTGGAGGAAGATCAAAGTATGAGTCTGGAAGTTTTGAGGGTATGTAGTATAATTCCCTGAGTGACTTAATCAAGTCTTTTAGATTTCGAAGTTTGGATCTCTCTCTGATAGAAAATTCCACTTGTAATTCACTTGGAAGGTTATTTGGATCTTCAGGTAAATTAGGATGTTGTTTGAAATAGTTGTTGGAAAAGAGATCAAAATTGTAAAAACTTCTAAGGGCTTTGGCTATAGCACCTGTAAAGCTAGGATTACTTAAAGGCAAGGGATGGGGGAGTTTTATCTTGATTCTTGAAGGTATATCAGAAGGATCTGTGGGGAGAGTCGGAAGTTTATTTTTGATTTGTTCCTCAGTCTGAGTCAAGATTTTCTTGTAGTCAATTTTTTCCATGGTAGGATCAATAAAGAAGTTAAAGCCAAATTCCAGTAACTCAGCTGCCTGCCAGTGACGAAGAAGAGAAAGATTGGTCGATCTGAGAAATATGGCCAAGATGGATCTATTGAAGATGATTCAAATTTTTTTCTTCGTGATCCGATTAATATAGCCAATATTGTATTTATTCATATAGTTATTGTGAAACTCTTTTTCAAAAGCTTCATATTCCTTTTGATGATTTCCTTTAATCTTGTTTGTTTGGGTGAAAGAGCAGAAAAATGATCTGTCTCTATATGTCAATTTGGTGAGAATCGCAGATAGTGACTTTGGTGATGGAATTGTTGGAAGATCTTTGATTTTGATGTATAATTCAACTAAAGCTTTAGAATCTCTGGGTGTACTAGTAATTAAATCAACTATCTTGGATATTGTTTGATCATGATTAGGGGAATTTGAGGTTCTAATATCATGTTCATTAATAGAATATTCTGTTTCATCTGCCCATGATTGTCAATTATGATTGTGTTGTTGTTGATCAATTTCCATATTTGAGTTTGTGCTGGATGATGGGAGGAATTGATCTTGATTGGTGCTTTCATTTGAGCTATTTTTAGAATTATTGCCTACTAAGGAATCAATATGATGATAATCAGATTCAGGGGTGCATTGAGCAGCATTAGGGGTATTGCAGATCTCCTTATTTGATTGATCTGTTTCCATGGAATGATCTTCTTGTGCAACAGGAGTATTGGGAGGGGGTATAGGGGTTTCCCTTTTTTTGAGAGAAAAAGTATTGGAGGATTCATTGGTGGAAATAAGGATTTGATTCCAAGGACAATAGAGTTTGTAATTCATAGTTTCTTTGATAACTTTTCTGACAGCAATTTCTCTATCATTTTTGGATAAATTGAAATTTGTTTGGTATTCCATAAATTGGTTTAAAATAGGTGTTGCAAAGTTTGTAAGAATTTTGGTAGTCACTTTTAGACCAGGAGTGGAGAATTTGGAGGGGCGTTTTGGTTCAAAGAGAACTTGAATAATAGCTAGTGATTGATTCGAATCATCATTATCAAGTTTGTATGTGGGAATAAGCCATAAAGAGGGACAATGTTGTAGAGGAGGAACTTGAATAGAGGCTGCTGGTTTTGTTGTGTAAACAAGAGAGGTTTTATTTTATTTGTAAATGATAAAAACTTTTGGTGTTTTGTTATCGATAAGGACTACATCAAGAATGGAATATTCTTTTGTGTTGTCAGGGGTCCTGGAGGGACTCCCTTCAGGTTCTTTTTGTTTAGTTTTTGATGGAATTTTTATTAACTTTGTTTCAAAATTTTTTGGTCAATGATTTACGAGAAAGAGTTTTTTTTTAAATTTTTATGATTTTTTACTTTTTAAGATCCAAAATTATATATAAAAAAGATACAAAATATCAATTATTTAAAACTTTATTTTTTTTTTTGAATATTTGTAGCCAGGTTAGATTGTCAGTATATTAATCAATTGAAAACATAAGTATATTTTTATTTGAGCAGCATAATACATACTATAGTTAAACTATTAATCTAATTTAACTAACTCATCATAAGTATAAAAGTCTCTAAGTTCAGTCTTGAGAACAATATTTCACTTTGCAATATCTTTGAATAAAAATTCTCCTAGTCCATTGCATCATTGCCAGCAGGTTGTCACTACTATATGTTGATTCAAGCTGCTAAAATACAGGAAACTATAAAAGGATAGATTGAAAAAAGTGAAAAGAGAATATTTAAAAATGTCTAAATAGCTAACAAAAAAATAAAAAGGTAAAAATTGAAAAAAAAATTTCAGTTTTCTCCAAAGATCTGCTTCTCAAGACCTTTTCTTAATAAGAAATGTCTAATTGGAATATCTTTTCTTTTTCTAACTATCTGAAGAATGTATTTATTTTTGATCTTGATTTCTTTTTCATATACTGTCTAAGGAGATTTATGGCCTAGTGAAAGTCTTTATTTCCAAGACACACTTGGTTCCAACCTTCTTTGGGCAGTGATTTTTTATCCACTTGCAGTAGAGAGGTGACTTATACTGGACTTCAGGTTTTTATGTGATCTAGTAGAAATTGAGTTATATTGTTTCAGTATGATACCTTTCAGTAGTCATGCCTAGTTAAAGAAATTTTACTGATATACATCTTCCATTATCCAAAAGGTCAGATTCTCCATTAATCCTTTTGTCTTATAATAATGGAAGGATTTTGAAAGAAATCATTATTGATTGTGATATCCTTTAATAACTTCTGAGAAAATACATTTTAAACTGTAATCAAAGAGTTGAAGCTTAACATAGATTAGAAACTGTTCAATTTTATTGCCTAACTGAAATAAAAAGAAAATCTTGGTCTTGAACTTTGCTTGACAAGAATGATAAAAGAAAAAGACCTTAGCTTGAAAAAATAGCAACTTTTTTATCATCTGAGAACTTGTTGCTTATATCTTATTGGCTTTATAGAACTTGATCTGTAGGTTAATTCAATTGGAGGAGTGAAATGGATATAAGATATCAATCAACTCTTTCAATCACCAATAATATTATCAAAACATGTGAGGTGACCAATAGAAACTTGTCTATATTTAGCTACTAATGTGTTTTATATTTACCAATTATATTTTGCAATAGATTATATTACCTAAAATTCAGGGTAGGCAAAATTCCCCAAAAAACCAAAAAAATTTTGAGTGACTATAAGAGGAAAGAAACAATGGGCAAATACTTTGAAATATAGTTTGATATTTATTATCTCTTACTGTAAATAACCTCTATAGACATGCTTCAATATGAAAGGTTTCAAGTACTATACTATTAGTTCTTCTTTCTTACAGAACTTTCTTGCCATAGGTAGAGAAGGTGTTTCTTGACTTTTTTAGGTTACAAAAAGTCAAGTTTTTGTTTAAAGATGAATATAAATAAAAAAATTTTTTGAGAGTATCTCTTGAAGTAAAACTTCAAATTGGTTTAAGGATAGTGTTAAGACTTTATTAGCAAAGCAATAAAAAATTTTTTGCAAATATCTTTATTATGTATAGATAGAGGATTAGCAGAAAAAGTTGCAATAAATTATTTAAAACTTTAATTTAAAGAAATATATATATATATATTGTTTTTTATTAAACTACAATTAGTATTAGATATAACCTTTTATTTGAACAATAATATTCACTAGCATTATATTAATCATCTCATACAAATTATATATTTCTATATATATATATATTAATAATATTTTATTGTGGCTTGCTTAGCTAGATTTACTATTACTCTTAAGGTAGACATATTTAGTTAATGACCAGAGAGTTAATACATGATTATTAATAGTAATGCTAGGCTAGTTAGTATGGGACTTAAACCTGTGGATCAATAGTATGGTGGTAACACTCCCAGGTCACCAAGTACTGTTTCCAAGTTCAAACCACTGTGAGACAGTATTATCTAAGCCTAGGTGATATAAGAAGATTCCATCCATTCCATGATAATAATTTAACTACCTTTGGCCAAGCCCCCATCCGATCATAAGATATCCAAAGATTATAAGATACAGTACTTCAGTCAGTTTTAGTATTGAAATAATCTCATCACAAGACAGGTTCTTTTAAGCTTTTACAAATAAATCAAAGATTTGCATGCCATAAAATCAAGGAGGTTAGTAGAGCCTAGGTACATTAGTTAGAAGAGGGTCTCTATCAAATCGATATCCATCCAAAACTTCACATGATTACTCTATAGGAAGGCTATAATAGGTTATGTAAAAAGAGTGCTCCAGTGGAATGAGATGATATCTAAGACTTCACATAGATATTCCATATGCATACTATAATAAGTACTGTAAAAAAAATATTTAGCAGGATGAGATATGAAAAGGGTCCTGTGCTACAGACCCTGGGCCTATAGATATAAAAATCAGGAAAGGGTAATACAGATGCAGGTAGTAGAATAGTATGGTTTCTTCTGGCAACAAGCTATAGGGATACACAAGATGTTACAATCAGGTTTATGGATATAATGGTGGAATGGATATAACTTGCTATAGTTAGTATAAGATTGATTATAAAATTGTCCTGTAATTAACAACTATACTAATATATAAGACCGTTCTATTGACTTCAATAAACTGGACTTTGTTATCCTTTAAAAAAAAAAAAAAAAGTATGGGACTTATAGAATATTTATTTTATTAATTCACTAAACTAGTTTTTTCTTGTATATATTCAATAAGATATACAGTATTATACCCTTCAATATTCCCAGATATTATTTATTTAAACCTCAGAAGAGATATGTTATTTTATTTATTATTATATATAGTATCAGATCAGTTTCTATTAACTAATTTTCAATTAAACGGAACATCAGATTGGAATATCCTGAGCTAGGAGAATAGGGGTTCTAGGGCATTTATGAGAGGTTAGATCAGAAACCTTTATCTAAAGAAATATATTAAAAAACCAAAATTAAAATATATAGTTATAGCTTTATTGATAATATAATATAAATATCAATATTTAAAAAAATCCAGAAAGAATTTTAAAGACTATAAAAATCTTTTACAAAATCAATAATTCTCAAATTAATAGTAACAAATCAATTTTTATAATTATTAACAATTTTAATTACTATTTAGAAAAGATCTATATAAATATTAAAAAGAAAATAATCCAAAAAACTTGTAAAATAAAATAATTAAAATTCTCAAAAATTTAAATATATAATTAAAAAATTATAATTAAACTAAAAGAGTAAATATTTAAAAAAATCAATTTAAAATTAGAATTTTTAAAAACAAAAGTTGATTGATTATTAAGCACTTTTTTTTTTTTTTTTTGAAACAGAAGCTTAGTTATGTTTATTTAACTTTGATGAAGTAATATATAAATTAATACAAAGATTACAAAGGTTATTATGTAGAGTCATATATTATTTATATCAATGAACTTCTTAAAACCCAAACTTTAATGGACTTTCAGGTGACTTGTTACCTAAAGATAGTGTTCACAATTTTGATTTGAATCTGATTGATCCATGAATCAGATATGAATCGGATCAAATAAAATTTCAAATTTTTAATCTGATTGAATCGAATTTTAAATTTACAAAATTATTGGATTTAAATTAGATTTGGATCAAACCTGATATAATTAAATCAGATTTTTTTTTTTTTTTTTTTTTTTTTTTTAAAGTGCTAGCTCATTCCTGTGCCAGTTTTGAAACTTTATTAGAGTCAAGATTGGTCCTAAGACAACCGGAATGAGTAATTATCCATACTGTCTAAGGATTTACAGATCAATGAATAGTACAAGGGCATCTATTTACGTCTCACCCAACCAGGATGGGGTAACTATGTGACCGTCTAGTATAGGACTGTTTCTTAATTCTAACTCAACTAAGGTTTTGGGGAGACTTATCCTTCGAATTTAATGAAGCGCTCCTCACCAAATTATTACCTTTTATATTTGGAAGTGGCACTTTCTAGGACTGTGATTTACCAGACAACTTGTTGCTATCCCTGTTGCCAGGAAAACTAATGCGTCAAGAATTCACCTAAGATACTCAGTACCACTGGTGTTGGAGATTTCTTATACGGAATTCTATTGGCTCCATTAGCGCTTTAAGTTTTTTTTTTTTTTTTTTTTTTTTTTTCCTGGGACTTGTTTTTTGTGTGGACCTGTCGTGTTACTTGATGGGGCTTGGTTTGGTGTGAAGGACAACAATCCCTTCATTGTAATTGTCGGGGGGGGCCTGTCTTGTATCTTTTATAGGCATGTCTTGATTATTCTGAGAGTGATCTGGTCCTTCTTCTTTCCCAATTTGGAATGATCAGTTCATTTTACTTGGGACCTTTGTACCACTTACTTTTGGCCATGTCATGGAACCTTGTGTATATCTTGTCTTGTTATAGCCGTGATAAGCAGGTGGAGTCCTTTTTTCTGCATTTCTGTTCGGTACCCGAGATCAGTTGTGTATAGAGGGCTCGTATCACTCATGCTAACCTTATATAGAACCTTGTGTTGATTTTGTCATTCTTACTATAGGCATGATGAGCGAACGGGTTCTTCTTATTGCCTTATGGAGTATATGATCATCATCATGGGGGGATGAGATCCTCGTACCACCTTGTGGCTTAATTTTCACTTGGTCTCATATGGTATTAAACTCTGGACCTTGTGATTGCGACCTGGGAGCACTACTACTGTGCTATCAACCCACAGGTCAAAAAGCCATCATATTCTTATACAATAATAAATTAATATATCTATAACAAATTATAGAAACAGAAACTATAAAACAAAAAAATAAAAAATGAATTCAACTTCTTTAAGATATAGAAAAAGATCTAGTTTCAAAATGATACAATAAACTTGCAAACTCAATATTACTAAAGACAAGAGAAAAAATTATTAGAAGTCAAAACAATAATAAAATACTATGGGAATCAAACTACTTAATACTTGATAAAGGAAGGGATAAAAAACAAAAAAATTAATATAAAACTAAATAAATTAATCTGAAAAAAAATATTAAGAAATAAAAAAAAACTAATATATTTTAATTGTAAAGAATAATCTAATAGTCACAAAATAATATTAATTTAATATATAATATACAGTATTCTAAAGATAGACTTATAAATAGTTTACACAACTCTTCCCGCTGATCCTCTGACCACACACAAAAAAGATGTTCACAAAAAAGTTTAATACTTTCTTGCTAATAAAGTCTTATCCCTTTCCTTAAACTATTCTGGAAAACACTTCAGAAGTCATTTCAATCCTCTTCTTCTTGTCTACATCCTCTTCAAACAAAACTTGACTGCTAGTAATCTAAATAGTTATGAAATATCTTTCCTACCAATGGCAAGAAAGTTCTGAAAGGAAGAAGAACTGATAGTCTGCCATCCTTTCACACATAGTTAAATATCACAGAGCTTTGTTTGTGATGATAGAGCTATTATGAACACATTCCATCCACTCTCTTTGTCATTTGTTGGGCTCTAATAGTACTCTTTCTTAGTTTTTTCTGGAGGATTTTGCCTACTTCTGTTTGACCCTAAATTTTAAATAGTACAAAGTTTCTCATGTGCTGATTGATTCAGCAGAATTACATCAGTAAAAGAATATAAACAAGCTCCTATTAATCACCTCACATGTCTGAATACATTTCCTTAGCTCCATAAGAACCTGAGGTCCACTATAAGTCATATGTCTGTGGTGTAGATGGATAATAGACATTGTCACCTCCTACATCAGCAGATGTCTCATAGAAGAGTTAAAGAAACTGGTTAGCCATTATCTTTCGATTAGCTCAACTCTTAGGATATGGAGGCCTAGCATATATTTCTTTACTTCCTCATAAGACCCTACATGATATAGTGGATCAATCTACACAGCTATACCCATTCCCTTCCCCGACCTCTTCTTTCTATGAAGATTGAATCTCTCACCTCTGGTAGATAGTAATATCGAATGGAGTAGTGACTACACCATAGTTGAGCTTCTTTCCCTTCCCCTATACAAAAGCAACTAGATAGATAAATATCCTAAAGAATTCCCCCCTTCCTACCTAGTGTCAGTAGTTAACTCATGAATATAGTTGGAAACCGGCTGGAAAGTAATTTTACCAAGGGACATGATTCGAGTTTCCCGTATCACCGAGAATCCTAGTTAAAGGCAAATGGGGTGCTTCGATCTCAAGTAGAAGACCTTGTCACAATTAGAAACCAATGAACTTGGCATAACCCCAGAGAATATAAAAGAAGAAGCAAGTTTCACTGTACTTTTCCCATGTGGTTTTGGTAAGGCATTCGTGGATTGAGCGACAACTTCTTCCCCTGTATGAGTTGCAAAGTAATCGAAAGTATACGAAGCACCATTTCTATTGAAGCAAATCCACTCTGAAGCCTACCAACCATTTTTTACACCAATTACACACAACACATTGGTCAGGACTTCTACTCTAGGGTTAAAATTTTTTTCAGTAATTTCTTTTTATAGGAGGTTTTGGAAATTCTGATATTGCATCAAAACATAGCTTAATACATAGGATTTACTGACCCCTTATCCTCCAAATTGCCTCTACCTCTCTTGTTAACATAACACACTAGTGGAACTTCGCGTATGCTAGGTTAGCTTGAGTTGTTTAAAATATTAGT
>CAJVPT010004497.1:0-13391 GCA_910592055.1 Acaulospora colombiana | reverse complement strand
AGTCTTTCTTGTTGTTTTTCTCTTTCTAAAAGAAAAATTTTTATAGTAGAAGTTAATAATTTTTGTAAAATTTACCTCTTCTGTACTCTGTAAAGAGTTCTTGAACTTATTTTTGTAAGTTGTTTAGTTGTAAAGATGGTTTCTCTTGTTTTTTGGCTGGTTTTTCTTTTTTTAAAAAATTATCAAAAAAGGAAAATTTCTAAAAAATTGGGGATTAGCGGAAAGAGTTTTTTTTTTAAAAAAATTTTTTTAATTACAATTATTAATTGTTATTAAATTTAATTTTTATTTCAAGTATATATAATATATAAAATCAATATAAAGATAAAATTTAAAATATTGATAATAATTATATGGCTTTAGATTTAATTATTTTCTTTTATACAAATTCTATCTTTTATTTTATTTTATATTTTTATTATTTTTTTAATATAATTTTAATTAAAAATAAATAATAATAAAATAAAAAATATTTTAAAATTATAATTCTGATATTATAGTTTAGAATTATTATTTTTGGGATATAATTTTAAACCTTAAAAATTTTTTATTCATTTTTAAAAATAATTACCTCATATACTTATAGAAATAAAAATTTAATAAAATATTTTATTTTAATTGTTTATATTCTTATTTTTAGAAAAAAATTTTTATTAAAAATTAGAAAAACTAAAAATATTTTAATGGAAAAAGAAATCTAAAGCTAATAATTAAGATAAATAAAATCATATTTTGAGCAAATATTCTATAAGAAATTAAAACAAAAATAAATAAAAAAAAACATTATCATATCTATAATATTTTGTTAACTAAATGAAAAAGAATTATCTTGTTAAATTGTAAAATAAATTAATTAATTATTTATTATTATTATTTATTTGATATAAATTATTTAAAAATTGTCTTAATAAGAATCAACTCCTTTTGAAAAGATTTTTATATATGATATTGAATTCTTGGAGTTCAAAAGTATTGCCTATATTTATTTTTATTTTCAAATTTGCCGTATATACTTTTTCTTATTTTATATAGTTTTTAGTAATTAGTAAAAAGCTCGATAACTTAGTAGTAATGATATAATGGATTGAAGATTAGTTCAAATCTAAGTCTAAAGAGAAATGAAATATTGCACCCTGAATTTAACTTCGATATACAGTACATTAACTTATGAATATTGATTTCTAGCGATTTAGTCTGCAATCGGTGATGTACTAAATATGAATTCATAATTGTATAATATTGCTCCCGAATAAAGATAATGGCTTCCGGTAAAATTTCAAAACAAAAAAATAATTTGCTATAAAAGAAATTAGAAATTTAAATTTATTATTTATTAGACTACCCGTATTCCACTGATAATTTTCAAGAATAATTCATTACATCAACAAAAATTTGAATCCTCGGATTTTGACCAGTGAATATTATTGGTTCTAATCTATTGGTAATTTTGAAGCAAAATACGTGCATCCATTTTCACCTTAGTCCTTTAAGGAATTCCCCACAATCCGGGCATCTATTATTACGCATGAGTGGTCCACATTCACCAACGGTGTATGGATGACCTCTAGGACATTGACGCCAACGATCCGACTTATAGAATTCTTCACATATCGGTTCGTGAATTTGTAATTTTTCCTTTTCTGCCAATTGCTCGGGATCTTCTGCAGCGACACGAAGTTTTTGAATATCTTGATGAATTCCAATAATTCGTTCGTGACATTTTCGCTCAAAATCTTCTGAACCCAATTTTCGAAGTGAATCCTGAATATCAAAGCAAATTCTTTCAATCTTATCGCATTCACCAGTAATGCGTTTTTTAATCCCTAGTTTGCTCGATTTAGAAAGGACATTGTTCTTCAGCTTAAATATCCAAATTGTGCAAGAAAACTCGGCCAACTCCAATGATGATAGAACCGAATGACGTTTGTAATGAGTTTCCGACGCTGTATTAATTATTCGTTTTAGATGATTCTTGGTAGATATTTCCAAGAAAGCAGAGAATTTCAACCAATTTTTGTAATGCGATGAAGAATTCTTCGTTGATTTTAATTCGGCAATGATTAAAGAAACCTCGTGGAATAGTACTTTTTGAACATGAACTATTTTGAGGAATGCGTCAAGGTAAATCCGTCTGGTCAAAATATTAGTGCGTAAGTATTGATATTCAAATAAAAGTAATATAATGATAACACGCATATACAGTATGTAATACCTCTCAATTTTGGGTGTCACAATTCCCACCTCTTCTAAACTTTCCCTAAAATGGCTAGAATTATCAACGGATATTTCTAATGATTCGAAGGCTCCAATCAATTCGTCTATTTTCATTTCTGATTTTTTCTCAGATCTGTGTAAAAAGTCCTTGGCTCGTTAATAAAAGTCATTTAACGAGAAGAGAGTTGAGTGTTAAAAATACTTGCAAACTTGATACCGCAGCACCATAGGCGAGCTTGTATGGCGGGTTACCCGCGTCAGATATCAGACGAGAAAGCTTGAGGTAAAAATCGAGAAGATGCTGCACATACATATTCCATAACTTCTCATGGGATGGTGGTATCAAATAGTAATACTGAAGTTCTTTAAAACGTTCCTGCAGAGTAATTTCTGTTGACGAATGATTAAATACTTTGTTCGATTTTTCGGGAATTCCCCGAAATTTTTTGGTACTTTTTAACTTTTTGATGAATTCTTTTCGGTCTTTTTCTAACTTATCGATTAAAAATTTTAACTCGGTATTCGCTTGTTTTAATTTTGAACCGAGTTTAACCAAAAATTTACTATTTTGAGTATCAAGGATGTGTTTTCTAATCACTCTCCCATAGCGACAAATATTCATAATTGGTTTAAAACAATAAGGGCAGCGTTTGAGGTCTACCGGCCGACCAACAATGGGTTTTATTGTGACCCAGTTACCCAGTCCATCATCTTGATAGAAATTTTCCATCTTTTAAATAATGCGATGAACATATTTGTTAATTTAAGTACCACGAGAGGCCATTTATTATACTGTAATATAACCTTACCTCCATTACTCTATCTAACATTTTGGCCGTAAATACGTGATCGCAGTCGAGAACAACCATAAGTTCATTGTTCCAATCAACCTTGGCAAAGGTTAATCGCTCGTCAACGACTAGTTTGAGTAGAAAAAAAAATTTTTTTTTTGTAATGTTAGAAGCAACTGTAAATGGTCAAATTAACAAATCGATAGTTACCTTGACCCTTTACATCGTCAGGAGCGCACATCACGCAGAATTTGGATGATGGACATTTCTCTCCACAAATTCCAAAGCTGAATAGGTCGAAAAAATCATATTACAAATGTAGAGAGAGATTAGCTGATATCTATCAAGATTTGAATGCGTAAAGTCACACATTTTACCATCTATGACCGCACTCGAGAAACTTTTGGCAATGGTTATTACACGGTAACCTAGAAACGATTTCAAAGAGTTTAATGATTTAGGACTACAGGTTTGTCGCAAATAAAAAAAATTAAAATTAACCTCGAACAGGGTACGCCACATGGAAGTTGACAGCTTCCTATTTTTTTTTTTTTTTTTTTACAAAAGGTTAATGCTACTCAGTACGATTGAATACTGGATAATTGATATGGCCTAAATAATACCTTCATGTTCACACGACCAGTTACATCGTTCCGCACACGCACGACAAGGAACTGCACATGACGATTTGCATTTTGAATGATCACAATAAACAATGCACTTATCATTGCATGCTGGGCAAGGATCGCCTTGATGGCATCTCGCTTTACAACTAATTTCAAGAATAAACGTGCGTAAAATGATACAGTAAAATCCTCCGTTGGAAATGGAAGTATCAACAAATTAATATAAATACAAACGTGTGACCACAGGGCAGATCACCAGAGCAGGTTCCCTGGCATTTTCCATGATTAACTCGTTTAACATAACCGTCATTGTCAATCGGAGGCACATCGCCGTTTGCTTTAATAGTAATTCTTTGACATTCCCCGCAAGATGATTTACACCTAAAAAGAAACAAGCGTATTTTTAGATAGTTGACAACCTTAATAGAATTTAAGAATCGTCTTGGCCTTACTCATGACCACATTCCGGAATTCGAGAGCCACAAGATTTGGGACACGTAAAGTTATCAATAGACCAATGACACTAACAAAATTATAATGTTGAGTTTGATTAAATTATGATTTAAACTTTTAAAAATAATTCATCTCATACCTCCATAATAACCTCATGTTCACATTTGACTAAAAGGTAAAAAGTAATGTTATAGGGGATTCGTTAAAAAAAAAAAAAAACAAAAGAAAAAGAGATCGTAATAAAGAAAATAATTAATTACGCATTTTTCGATAAACCCTCGTCCTACATTTTACCTCTCCCAGATTACGACTTTGGTGGCATTTCGCATTCATTAAATAATGCCCACAAGGCAATTGGATGTCTCCAGCTGGAAATTCGCACTTCCCACACTCCCTTCCACATTCGCGGTCACCTACATTCGTTTATAATAATCTCAGTTGGCTAGGTGTGGTTGTGGTTATTTAACCGAATGTTTATGACTTACAAGGATGTTCACAACCATCATGCAATCTAACACATGGTTTCTCGCAGTAAACTGAAATGTGGCTGCATAAACCGAGTTAACATAATATAATCAATGTCGGGCATAATTCCAATCAATAAAAATAAGTCATAACAGTTCACAAACTTAGGATCATCGGCATGACATTTATAAGGACCTATGGAAATTTAGAAAATTGAGCCTCCACCAATATTTTGTCTTTTCAGGTTGTCAGATCAATACGAAAGTACTTACACGAGTGACCACACTTGAGTTTTGTACTACAGGGAAGCGTGCATCCTCCGTCAGGTGACACTTCCTTGAATTGTTCGGGTCTGCTGATAATGTTCTTATAATCGGGGTGTAGTGCGCATACCGTCGGAAATCCTTCGCCAACCTGCGGCGGTTGGCGAGATCGGAGAATCCCGATTACCCCATCCCACATTTTGGACCTTTTCCCCATGAGTTCGGCATTGCCAATAAGATACATGCCTTGTCGAGCTCGCGAAAGTAAAACGTTTGTTCGATTTTTAGACTTTAAGAAACCGATAGAACCCCGATCTTTTGCATTCGCAGTATTTCTGACAAGTGAAATAATAACTATGTCGGCCTCTTCGCCTGAATAAATAAGAAGGTTTTCATGGAGGTACGTAAATACTCTTTTCGTAAACAATAACCCGACATGATTCACGTACCTTGAAAATTGTCGATCGTACGTAACACGACCTTTTAGATGAACGTGAATGTTAGAGGAGAGAATAGAAAAATTCGTTAAAAGCATTGCCATCAGAACCTGTTGTGTTAAACTTTTTCTTGATGCCACACTTTCTGATTCCTGTTGATTCTGTCGATCAGCATTATCATCCTGTGAATCTTGAAAATCCGTGATAGCATCATTATCGCGATCATCTATCACAACCACGAAGGATCCTGACAGAGCGTCCCTTATTTTAATCATTTGACCTAACAATTAATTCGAAAAAAGATATAAACCGATTGATATTCTTAAAAGAATGAACGGAAAATCAAGCAAATTATTGCGGACCTAAATACGGTGTAAGAACAGCAATCTGCTCTGATTTTGAATATCCGTTTCTGATAAAGTACTACAGTGTAGTTCGTTGATGTTGAATCTCTGATTTAATACTTGTCATCTATATAGGGCACATATTTATCCACCTACCTTCACCATCTCTACAACCATCTCGACTTCATACTGATTAGAGTGAGATTGAAGAGCATGTTCATTTTTCGATGGATCCTCTGGATTTCGGTGGTCAATGAAGAAAACATTGCTCTGCACTCCACAAACATCAGGATATCTTGTTGTTTGATGATCTTCTAAGTGTGGATAGATACTTTTTCTAATCAATTCGGCAATTTCACTCCTCATGCGTCGTTGTGTTAGAAGTTGGGTTGTTTCTATCTTCATGCAAGAATTATTTCCGTGCACCAGACGTTCGAACAAGCTTATGTCCAAGCCGTAATTTTTTCCGGAGTCAGATTCCACGGATAATTTATACTGATAAATAAGAACAGTGATGTAAATGCAACCAGAAATGATATTAAGTAGGCATTATATGGAAGTGACATACCGCGCCTGTGTATATAGACGGCCAAAAAATGGTCAGTAATTATACTAGGCGAAAAAAAAAAAAAAAAAAAAAAATGGGAATCCAAATAATTACAAATCTTGGGACGCAATTGATTGTGGTCTCCTATGAGGATAATATGCTGCACGGATGGTGTTAGACTGCTTAAGATATGTGCTTCCAGAACTTCACCTAAAAACATATTTCAATTCGATTAGAAAATTTTATGTAACGCGACCGCCGTCGACGGTTTGAGAAAGTAGACGAACCAGCCTCTTCGCAAATAATGATTTTGGGTCCAATTGACCTGGGGTAAATTTAAGCTTATCGATTACGCTCTTTCAAATTTTACGTAGTGTGTATTAAGGTAAGAAAATTTTTACCTAATAAGATTATGATACTTTGCAGCACCGCTTGTGGTTATTCCGATGACATCGCTATTACATAGGATATCACGTCGTTCTTAAACATAGAGACATAGATGTATCCTCAGTATTGATATTCCTTGTGAAACACCGATGTGATATTAATTAAAAGCATAATGTACCTTCACTATATATTTTTTCCAATTCATCTCTCAGCTTGTCGTGTTCTTTTTTTAATTCTTCGAGCTCTCCGATATCATTCAAATGAATTTCTTCTCTCCAAAGATCGTGTAAAATCTTGCGTTCTGCTCTGGACATACTCCAGATATTGCAATCAACCTAATCATAGAAAGTTATGATGGAGATTCCTTATCTAAATCTTTAACAACGCAACCCACGATTCAGGTTAACCAATTTATTACCTTTAATTCCTCTAAACTTCTTTTGCCTTCTGGCATCTCCCATGAACTAAGCCAACTCAGAAATTCGCGGTCTTCATCAGAATCAGAGTTGTCGTCATAATAATCATCATCCTCAAAGTCAGAGTTGTCATCACCATCATCATCATCAGAAGTGGCAAGCGCGGCAAACGTATTCCCTTCTGCTTTCTCTACTTCATTATCAACTAAATTGGATTTGAACTGTTCGGCCCTCGTTAAGTCTGTGCCATGAATCCACTGTCCGAGTATTGACATTTTCTTCTTTTTCCGACGAGCTGTCTGCCATTCATCGTCTTCGTCTTCCAAAAGGTCATGCGGAATATTAGGAATCACAAAATTTTGATAATGTGACGGATAATTGTTCTGTAAGTATGTGGTGACTGAAGCGTGTTCCCAGCTAATCAGATTAGATTCTTTGCTATTTATAATTTCTTCCGCTCTCTTCTGAATATAGTTTAGTTCAACATGAGTGTCTCTAACACTTCTCAATACTTCCCTCGGTCCCCGAGCAAAACCTCCACGTTTTCGGATCTCATCGATCTGATATTTCATAATGGCTTCCGATTTTGACCTTGTACCCATTCTCACGATATTGCTTATACCTTGATCCAAAAGACCTGTGAATCATGAATAAACGTAACAGGGAAATAGATATTATCTGGCAAGGTTCAAATTATGAAAAATTTGGATACCAAATGAGCAAATAATTACTCTGTAAAAATGAATCCAATGCATGATTTGTGTAGGTGATCGTAATTATTGGCCCTAATCTGTGCTTGCGATTTTTTTCCGCCAACAATGTGCGCATAATTTGAACACCGATATAAGATTTGCCCGTCCCAGGAGGTCCTAACACGACACGTAATTACGATTTAATATTCGGAAGAAACGATACCAATAATTGTCATTGTTGTGTCCTCAATTACCTTCGATCAGTGCAACTTCGCGACTCAGAGCCGAGACAAGCGCTTGGGCTATTTCAATAATATGTTAGCATAAAAAATTCCCCACTCAATAAATGACGAATATTTAGGGCGTTCTTATATTAAGGAAAAGTGCATTACATTGAGTCTTATCAAGCTTGCCATGTTTTTCCAGGCATTCGGTCGCATTACTTCTAGAATGCTCGTCTACAGTATTCAAATGCAATTCCATGTTCTTGTCATCGAGTAAAACCGAGAGCTATTAAGAAAATGGTAGAATCAAGGCATGAAACTACTGTGTTATAAGAAGAAACTAATGATCAGCATCTAAAATCATAATCCTTCTTACATCAAATCTGAAGCCAGGGGCCATGGTATAGGTGGGCGGCTCGACATCAGCGACCTCGCCAGTTATATCCTCATCTGATCGTGGCGCGAGGTACTTTGCAAATGGGAAAGACTCGGGTTTCGATTCTTGAAGTATTTTCAATATATTCTTAAAACTTTCAAAAAGAAGATCTGTCGATTCAACCATAAAACGATTCCTGATCGATTTTCCAGAAGCATTTTTGTTTAAAATATCAATATCTTTCATGGCGATCGAAAATATGGAAAGATCGATGAAATTAATGTCTATCTGTGCACTTTCCACTTCTTTTGACAACAGGTCTACATTTCTCTCAGCGACTGTGCCAAAATATATGGAATATTCTGCGGCGTTGATGGGGTTTCTCCCGCCACTGGAAATATCTTCGTTTGGCCAAAGAAGACAAACCATATTTCCTTGTGAAAGCTTTTTGGATTTTTCCCAGTAAGCTTTACGTGCTTGCCGTGTTCTTTGAGCATTGGGCGGAGTGAATGAAACTCGACAAGAAAATCCTCTATACTTGGTTATGACGACATCGGAAATTTTCACTTCGGTGTAAACGTTTAGATCGCTATTATCCCCCTGATTATTATGCCTGTATCTTCCTCGATTCTTAAGTTTCTGCATTTGTGTGCTATTTTCGCTCGATTCTCTAAGAAAATCAATGAAGCCGTTGATGCACAGACGAAAATCGTTAAGCATATCTTCTCTGAGCAAACGAAATTGCCTGTCGAGAAGACGTGCGACACCTTTAGGCAGATGATGTATAGAATCATCCTCAATCATACTAGGTAAATATGGTTGGCGTTGGCATATTGTTTCCTGTTTGGTAGGAACGATAGATATCTCGGATATATTATCGCAGTCATTATCATGACGCTTGCCATCCGATGAAAGTTCACCTTTTAAATGAATAAGGGATTTATTATTGCACTATATAATGACCACTACAGTATATGCATATAAAATTCAAACCTGGTGGGTCATAAATCCTCTGCAAGTCTGCCAATCTAGACATATTTTTATAATAGTCGACTTTTGAATTTTCTATTTTTCTTGTTTTCGGTACCAACAAGTTGCTATCATTATTTATTCTCCCTAACATATTATTCACATCATCGATTTCTTTTTTCAAAATCAGAAAGAAATAATCTCTGTTCTTCTCGTCGGATGTGAGTGGATCAGAAATGAAGAGTTGTTGTTGAAAGGACTCGTACAACTCGTCCTTCAACCTCCTAATCTTTTCGGCAATTTTGCACACCGTTTCGTTAGACGATGCGGCTTTTATACGCTTTAAAAGTTCTTTGACCAATCGAACAACAACCAAAAAAAATTGACCAATACTAAAGATAACAAGTTGAAAAATAATATTTGCGAAAAACTTTAAAACAATAACCTTTGGGATGGCAGATTTGAAAAACGCAAAAAATTATACATACGAAGTGGGAATAAACGCATTTGGATCGTCAGCAAGTAATTCATTTTGACTCACTCTTTGGTCAGTCACATCCCTTCTTGTCACCAGTTCTTGAAGCCTGGACATCACGCTGTCGTCCACAAAAGAGTCCTGTAACCAAATGCAGTGAATATCGAGTTCTCAAAAAAGATCATGTTTATATTAAAGATCACTAGTAAATATATAATGAAGTACCAAATTATTATAGATGATAGAATAGATGGCATTTATTTCTTTCTCAAAGGTGCACTCGATAATTCCTTCACGAATCAACAGTGCTAGGAAGGGTAAGGTTACGCGTTGAAAAGATGCGATGTGAGGTTGTTTTCCCGCGTCCACTGACGTCGGAAACTTCACGATTTCTTTGATTCTTTCTAATCCGTTCGAAGAACCTAATTCTTCTATGAGCGTATTTAATTCATAACCTGCTTTCTTTGCATCAACAATACACGACGTTATGAATCTTCTCAGTTGATGTTGATTCAAAAATCCTTTCTTGATCATTCTCTTCCATGCCCCTTCGTATTTCTCCCCGTGAGGAACGGAGACAATTGTATCGCTTCCACTGTATGATAGTTCGGATGAACCAAAACTATTGGATATTGCTCGACGTTGTTCGCCCACTATTTCCTCTGCGGGTGGAGGAGGAGCTAGCTGACGTTGACCTTGCCTCTGCTGAATTCTTCTGTTCCCTCTACCAACATGATTCCTTCTGTACCTATTACTGGATTCACCGTTCATAATTTAAATTGTGATTTGTTTCGTATCGCTATCTTCACTTATGTTCAGAGGATGGTTGACAGAAGCGATCACAGCATGCACTGTAATTTAAGTAGTATAAGTAATTGTTTTTAAAATTGGAATAGCTTGATCATCATTTTGTCATTGTACCCTCAAATGGAATATACGCAGCTAATCTCTACCTTCTACCTTATATAGTATAATATAATTTGAATACTTTTTTTTCTTTTCTTTTTTTTTTTTTTTGTAACCTGCAATCATGCCGTCACGGCTTGCCTTTATTTGAGATATTAAATAATGTTATATTGGCTATCACATGACGATTAATTCTTCTTTATACGTTGAATTACTTCACTTTTCTAGTAGATTAATAAGATTAATACCACAACCTTTATCTATTAGGATTATTATCAATAATTTTCATTATTGATCATTTCAAAAAACAAATTTATGAATTAAAAAAAAAAAGAGAAAAAAAAATTTTTTTTTTTATAATTTTTTTAAAAAGATATATAGATTTATTTATTATATTTTTTCTATTAGTACTATATTTAAAAAGATTATTTAATAGAAATAAAAAAATTTTTAAAAATTTATTTAATTATGATATAAACTTGAAGACTTTAGCTTTAAAGAATTCTTATTGAGAAATGAGAATGAATAATTATTTGCTTTATTATTGCTTTACATTTTTTTGTATTATTGAAAAATAATAATCTTAATAAATATGTTGAATTTTTACAAAATTTTCTCAATAAATTAACTATATATATTATAATTATTAATTATTAATATTATTACTAAAAAACATATCTATATTCTAAAAATTAACATATTTTTATTACCTAATTACCTTTTATTAAGATTAAATTATTCAAAAATTTAATATCGAATTGAAATATAAAATTTTTTATGAAATTTTAAAAATTTATAGTTTCTATTTATAAAACTATTTATATTTGAATTAAATTATAATTTATTGACAAATTGAATATATAAATATGATTTATTCAAGCATTATTATATATATTGTAACTAAAATATTTATTAAATCTAATAAATTTATTTTAAATAATAATAGTATTTCAATTTAATCTTAAAAACAATATTTTATTCTATAATAAACTTTGAATAAAAAATTTTCAATTTATATATCACAAATCTTATCTTTAAATAAAAATTTTCTAGTTTATATATTATAAATAATAATTTATCACTATTTGATATTTTATTAAAGAAAAAATAATATAAAAAAATTATAAAACAATTATTAAAAAATAAAAAATCCTTTTTGCTAATTCTTCTTTTTTAAAAAAAAATTTTTTTTTTTGATAATTTTCTTGAAAAAAATAAATCAATCTAAATATACAATAAAAAACAATATATTCTTTAAATCAAGCTATCAAATACTCATAATACACATATAATAAACTATTTAGAAGCATTAAAAATAGGGATATTTACTATTTTACTAACTTTTTTACTTCTTTTTCTTAAAAATTTTTTAAAAAAAAGAAAAAAAATCCAAAAATAAATTTATAGTTAGAAAAAAGAAATCAATATTACTTCACATAATTTATAACTAGATCAATACATATTAATACTTTTTTTGATACTATAAGAAACTTAAAAAACAACTAAGCTCACTCAATAAATTAAGTAGCTTCAGTTATCTTAAGGTCAAAAAAAATATAAAAGTTTTTTAAAAATAAGACAATTTAAATATACATATATATTAAAACAAAATACATATTTCAAATTTTGTTATGTATATATAAATATATAAAAGCAGAGAAACAAAACAAAAATATATAAATATAACTTATTATTATAATAAATTGATTAACTCTTTATATAAATATGATAAAAACTCTTAAATTAAAATAAAATTATTAATGCATACAAATGAATATATTTAAACAATAAAACAAAGTTTTTTTATAATACCAAAATAAATATATATAAATAATAACAATTATAGATAGGTTATTTATATTCTAAATATTGTTAGCCTTAATTATTAATTATATTTTTCTTTAATTATTATCTATAGTTCTTATTTATTATATTACTCTAATTCTATTTTTAAATTACATAATACAGTGATGCAAAATGTATCTCGTTGATTCATAGAGTAAATCCAATCATTAAGGCAAAGTAGTAATTGATGTAGCACATATTATTTAATTTCTTTATTTAATGATCATATCTTATCTATATTTAACCAGTAGATTATCCAAGTGAACAGATCTGGTATATTGATCTAATTTGGTAGATTCGGTCACTTTGATTACTTTATTTATCAAATAATTAATATTCAATTATATACAGTATATAAAAGCCAACTGTCCAAAGTAGTTGACTCAAGGTTTTATCTATTGAATTCTCTTATCCTTGATATTATATATCTCTAATAAACCTTCTAATTAAACCAAATCACCGAAAGTCTCTTTTAACATGTTTGTGTAATCTCTACTATCCTTGAATTACCAACTTTAATATATTATGATTGAGATATTCTTCCTTAACTTAAAGTGGATTATTGTTATAGTTGTCTCATCTATCTATCTGATTTAGAGGTTATTGGATAGATTGACAATATAAATTATTAATAAATAAATAAATAAGAAAAAATATAAAAATATCTAAACAATTACTACACAATAATATAGAACATAAAATATATAACAACTATAATATTGTTAAAACAAATATATTAAATTTATAGCAATATTACAAATAGTATAAAATAGAAAAAAAAAATACTAAATATCTTAATTAAAATAATGAGACAATATAATAAAAAAAATAAAATATAAGTAATATAATAAATACTCTAACCAAAAACAAATCTTTTTCCGCTAATCCTCTGATCACACACAAAAAAGATGTTCGCAAGAAGTTTTTATACTTCTTTGCTAATAAAGTCTTAATACTTTCC
>CAJVPT010004496.1:0-13391 GCA_910592055.1 Acaulospora colombiana | reverse complement strand
CCCTGTTTGGAACTTGCTTTCTCTTCCTGCTTCTCCAATTTGTATCCATGCTACACCCATCTTCATATTTTCACTTCTGTGATCAACAAGAGATCCATCAGAGTAAAAGGTCATTTTGTTATTGCTGTTATCCCTTTTGTTACGCCTGAGTATCTCAATCAGATGGGTTTGATATGAACCTTCTTTAATGTTCTTTTTAATAAGCTTCTCCTTCCAGTTCTCTATCTCTACTTTTTTCAGTTGCCTTCTATCGCTTTGTGTAGTCACCAGGTCTATATAAATTATTCTATTTATTGATTTCTCTAGTGCTATCTTGGAACAAGGGATTTCTAAAAGTTGAGCTCTCCTCGTGGATTTCCTGGTATTAAGATAAGAAACTATATATGCTTGCTTTATATTTGATTCTATTATGCATCAGTTTTCAGTCTTAATCCCTCACGAAAGCAAATAAACGAATGGTTAGGTGCTTTACATCACCATTAGAGTAAAGATAGGTCCCTAAAGGGGAAGGCAGGGACATAAGTCAAATGTCTCTCACTAGAAAACATTAAAATTTTTAAATTAATAACTATAAAAAAACTACCTACAATTGTTCTCTATTATTCAAATTATTGATTTATAACATTTTCTAACTTTTGTTCCTATTAAAGTAATGAGCTATAAATTTTGTCCCTCAAAAAGGGACATAAATAATTTGTGAAATTTTATATGCTAAATACTTTAGGGGCCCATCATTACCTATGACACTAGAAATCTATATACACTCAAAAGAAGACCTATACTGTAATCTGTTTTTCAATAACACAAGATTTTAACAATGCTTTAAAATGATATATTTGCATTCATGAACACAAACTTACATAAAGTATAAAAAAAATACTTTATAAGAACAAAAATGTTCTCAAGAAAGATATGATTTAATGAAGCTAAAGAATCTGATATCAAATTTATACAATTATATGAATAACAAACTGATAGTATAAAAATAAGTCAAACTAATATTAGAAGTAGTATAAGGCTCAACTAATATACAATACTAAAAGATGAATTAAAAATTGAGATAAAGAAATGAACATATCTTGATAGAAAAAAAAGAAGATGCAATTTTCAAGGTAATAAGCTTATTACCAGTAAAATAAAAACTTCCAAATACTTTATTACTGGTAGTAATAAAGAATCTATTAATTATTGTATTAGACAAAGCATACACAACATATCTGAAAGCCCCTATCCTAAAAGGAAAAGTAATAAAGATTCTATTCATTTAATCCTGGATAATCTCAAGTGATTAAACAATAAAATAAATCTAATTAAAAAAAAAACAAATAATCAAAATAGAGTAAGAGAAAGGCAGTGGAGCAACTGCTGCTAAAAGTAGTACTAGTCCAATCAAAGTATACCAAGAGAGAATCAGATTCATTAGAACAATCGAGCTTATCTTGGAAAAAAGATATAATCACTAAGACAACAACAAATATCAATACAACTTTCTTCAATGCAATACATATTATACTACTTAATAGTTTTATTTATACAATTAAAAAAACACTTGAAAAAATAGATAAAGAACAGTTGCTATATAATAATTATATCATAAATAACTTCATATTAGACAATATAAACCTGTAAATCAATAGCATAGTGATAGTACTCCCAGGTCATCAAATAATATTTCTGAGTTTAATACCACTACGAGATAGTATCAACTAAGTCCAAATAATATAGAAAGATCTTATCCATCTTATGATGATAATCACTACTACCTGTAGCCAAGATTTCGTCTAATTATAGGATAATCAAAGATCACAAGACACTTCAGCTGGTTTTAATGCTGAAGTCACCTTATTACAAGACAGATTTCAACAAGCTCTTGTATATAGGCTAAAGATCTGCATGCCATAAAATTAGGGAACTAGCAGAGCTTAGGTACATTAGTTAGAAGAGGGTCTCTATCAAGAATTGATATCCATCCAAGATTCTACATAGTCACCCCATAGACAGGCTGTAATAAGTCATGTAAAAAGGATTACTGGTAGAATGAGATGATATCTAAGACTCTATGTGGGTATTCTATAGGCATACTATAATAAGTATTATAAAAAGAACACCTGGTGGGATGAAATATAAAAGGAATCCTATATTATAGATCTAGGAGCTTGTGAGAGAGTCAAGAGAATTGTAATATATATATAAGTAGTTGGATAGTTGGACTTCTTCTAGCAACAGACCATATTGACAGGCTGATAACCTGAAAATAGGTTCACATTGACTATACTATAAAAGACATCAAGTCCTTATATATACTTCCAAAATATATATAGCTAGATACAAGCTGTATATAGTTGAATTTTCCTGCACAAATGTACAATATCTATGTTGACTGAGCTTTGTTACCCCTTAAAATATATATATATATATATTAGACAATACTATTACAATTAAAACACATAAGATTAGAGATATTAATACTAGTTTTAACCAATAAAGGCTATATAAACTCATACAAGAACTCAACATAGATATTCTAGAGATCTGTAAAACTAAATTAACAGAAAAAACAATAGATTTTGTTTTTAATCTATAGCAAACACATAAGTTCTTGTATAACTATAATAATAAAAAGCCTATAAAAGCTAGAATAGAATTTCTTATTAATAAAAATATTAAGAAAAAGTTAGAATCAATTGAAAGAATAGAAGACTATATAATAGAAGCCAATTTTTTATCAATAAAAAGCAAACTTTGTATCTATCAAATATATCTGCTATCTGGAAAAGCTGAAAATAAATAGTTACAACAACTACCTCAAAATAAAATTCTAAATAAATAAAAAAATTACTTAAAAGTTATAATTATTATGATTTTAATACAGTTATTAACCCAATAGTGAATTGATTCCCATCTACTAACAAAACAATTTCAAGATATAGAAAAACTAATATAGGCTTCATCAACTTTTTAAAAAACTAAAATTATATAAACATTCAAAACTCCTAGAAAAAAGAAGAAAATACTATCTTTATATGGACAAACAACTTAGTATATAGCAGAATTGACTATAGTTAAATACTATCAGAAATCAGTCTAAACAATATATATAAATTCAAAAATATTTCAATGGAGATACTACTGGATAGCAACTATACTCTTTTATTAATAAGAATAATAACAAATAATCTGCTCAAAACTAGATTCAAGAGTAATGCAAAACAAAAGATAAAAGAATACCAAATCTAGCAAATTCCATGGCAAAACAATAAAAGAAGTTCAAACTTTGGATAGAATGCAAGCTTCTAGAAATTGATATATAATCTTCTTGGCAAGAATCTGAAGACAATTCTTAAGAGCTTAAAAAGGCTTGACAAGAACTTGAAACTATAATTATTAAGAGTGCATACAAGTGCCTCAAGAAGAAAAGAGTTTACTTTACTCCCAATAAAGGAAAAGAAGTTAAAACAAAATCAATAATTTCAAAAAAAGATTTTGAAACCTAGAGGAAGTCAACAAGATTTACTTTTTTTTAAAGAAAATCCAAATTAACTGAAACTTAAGAACTATAGAGGATATAGAGAATCTAGAAAAGGCTATTCAAAATCTACGAGATATTTGTGAATCTTTCAATAAAGAATTAGCATCTTTTCAATCACAAAAAGAAATCCCAAAGCAATTAAGAAAGATTATTAAAATAGAATATATCCTTAAAATAATATGTAAGAAAAAAGAAAGTTTTCATATTAGAAATCAAATTAAGAAAGTTCTGGAAAATGAATGTAATGACCTCAAATTCAACCAAAAACAAATACTAAACTTAGTCTTGAACTATAAAAAATATAGAATTATATTTGACCAGGTACTAATCAAAAATCAAGAAGGAAAAGAATATATCACTACTGATTCTCCAGCCATCAGAAGTATAATTGAAGAATATCACAAAAAAACTTTCAAAAAAAGAAATATCAATTTTGAAAGTCTTGATCTCTTCTAGAAAAAAGAATATTAACTCAAGGAATGAATTGATCTAATATAATACTCACCATTAATAGAAGAAATCAAAGTAAAAGAGCTTGAAGCTACTTTATAATCCCTTTCAAATAACAAGACTGCCAGCCCCTTATACATTAACTATAAAATGCTTAAACATTTAGTTAAAGGAAAAAAAACTTTATATCTTCTTTTTAACAAAGTTCTAAGTATAGATTGAATATCTAGAAAATAAAAAAGCAGTATTATTTATTTCATTTCCAAACCCAAGTCTTAGAAATGTGATTTGAGCAATACAAGACCTATTGTTTTTCTTAAAACAGCTCAAAAATGCTTTATTATGATCTTTATCAACTATCTATTAATCATCTGCAAACAATACAAAATTCTAAAAAATTCAAACTTTGTTGATCTACAAGAAGAGAGTATAACAGAGCCTATCTACCTACTGAATAATATCTGTAAAGAAGCTAGAAAAAAAAAAGAACTATGGATCCATTTTTAAGATACTGTTAAGGTATATAATACAATATTCCTTTATATACTTGAAAAGGCCATAGATTAAATTCAAATTTCTATAATTATTAAGAAGCTTATAATAGATTTTTTTAAAAATAGAAGTTGTAAAATTGTTTTTTTTTAATAAACTTTCTAATCTAATAGTGATAGAGAATGAAATAGATCAAGAAGAAACAATTTTTTTACTATTAAGAAAATTTTTTACTATTTACTGCTATGCAAAATTCAAAACAACAATAATCTGGATTATTCTATAAAAAAAGAATAATTACTCAATTTTAACAAACCTGAGGAAAAAGTTAAGTTTTCTTTAAGGCAAATAGTAATTGCTTATATGGATAACATAACTTGAATTGTTAAATTCAAAAAAAATCTGAAAAGAATTTTGAAAAAAAACAAAAAAGTTCTATATAGTAAATAATTCTAACTCTTAAATTAATACAAAAAAGTCAATTCTTTTTACTATTAATCAGAATCCTCAAGTTCTTGAAACTGTTCAAGCCAGAATAAAGGATACTATAGTCTATGAAATTAATAAAAAAGATCAGGCCAGATTTCTTAATATTTGGTTAGGACCAAGACAAAAGAATCAAGATATTATTAGCCTGATAAAATCAGAAATTAGAATAGTAGTTTAGGCAATAACTAAGAAAAAGTTGACAAAAAAATACATCTGATATATTATTAAAAGGATTCTAATTTCAAGAATATTAAATGCAACATATAATTTAAATAAAAAGACATGCAATGATTTTACAACCATATTTGGAAAAGTATTCAATAATAAGACCTTAATCTGTGGAACAATTCCAAATAGTTGTATTCATAACAAAGAAATATAGAATCTCAAGAGTATTTGGGAAATATAACTAGAAAGCCATATACCTATACTTTTTTGTTAATTCAATAATAATGAGACCTTTATTATTGTCACCATAATTGGACTAAAATAAAGTCAAATTAAATATTAAAAGTCTAATAATATTCTAGAAACTCCTATTGACTTTTAAAAACTAATTAAAGAAAATCTGGCAACTATAATACTAGTTTTGGTAAAAAACATATAAATCACCTTTAAAGTTGAAGATAAAAAAAACCATTTGATTATCAGAGAGATATCCTATCTATCAAATCAATATTACAAGATAATAAAAAATATGAAAAGACTATTCTATTATTATGAAAATATAAGATCATATTTCTAGATTAGCTTATCAATATTATTATGATAATATTTAAAGAATAGAGAGCAATTCAAACTTTCTTTAGTCGATACAAGGGACCAGTCTCCTCCTAGTACAAAAAAGTTTATATAAAGATAACAATAAATTAAGATATCCTATAAAACTCTCTATATGGACTTGAATAGATAGTTTATAATATATAACTAAAACATTCCCAACAAGCCTAGATAGAAGGAAAACATATTGGATAGTCTATACTAATACTCTGATAGATACTGTATATTAGGAAAGATAATATTAATAAATAACAAATTTCATTTCATACTATATCAATTAGTATATGATTCTACTAGTAATTATACCTATTTTCAATCAGATAGAATAACACAGTCAGTAGAAGTAGTTTTATCACAAGTTCACCTTCTCCTATAATTAAACAGACATAACAACCTGAAAAAAAGAAAATAGATTCTTCTGTCAAAAAATTCTATAAACTAATAGATAAATATACAGTATATTATTAAATAGTAACTCTATCAATTATTAGACTTGAGAAGTAAAAATTTTAATAAAAAACTGTGACATTATACTAATAGAACAAGCTATACAAACAAAAGAACATAGAGATAAATTTATAAGTATTTTAAGATATAACAGAAGGAATATGATTGATCAACTTACTTTTTATACTGAAAGTTCCTATAAAAAATATATAACAAATTGTGAACTTAAGATGGATTTAGCTTGGATCTTAATAGAGAAAGACAAAATGGTTAAACAGTTTTTAGTAGGAGCTTTCACTTGATATTTGTAACCAGAACTAAAATATTAGTTATTCTTATTGTACTATATATTGTTCTCAAAATGTGACTATCATGATTTATATTGATTGCAACACTACAATTAAAGTATAGAAATCCATCTGTTCATAAATAGAAACATCAATAAGAGATAAAAAAAAAAACTATAAACTGGTCACTGTAAAACAAAATCAAAGACTTGATGAAAAGGAGAAATCTGAATTTGGAAATCTTGAAGGTTAAAGTCCATAGAATCAACAGATTTAATAATCAAGTAGATTTACATGCTAAACAGGTCAGGTAGAAGAATCCAATAATCTGGCATCAGTCACCAAAGCTAGAAAAAGTTTTTACAATAGTCATTTGAAAAAAATATACAATAGAAATTGATATCAGAGATTTTGTCAAAATATTCAATAGAAAAAAAATTAGATTAAACTGGACAATACAGAAAAGAATTTCAAATCTTTGGATTCAAAATAACAAAATCATAAATTGGCTAATCTTTTGGAATCAGTTCAATCCAACCAATATTTTTAATACATCTTTCAAGATCAATAAAGATAAAAGCTTTCTAACTAATCTAATTCACAATGAACTTTTAGTTTTATAAATATTTAAAAAAAAAAATTCAAATATATATACTATAACCACTTGTCCAATATATGAACTTCAAAAAGAGATATTAAGACATCTTTTTGAATACCCAACCACTAGAAAAACTAGGAAAGACATATGATAGAAAGCAAATAAAAAGATTCACAAATACATTAATAAAAAAAGTTAAAAATAAAAAGAAAATTTGACCTGTAATAAATGACTGGATAGTTATTTTTTTTTTTTTTTTTTTAATGGGTTCATGCCTAATTTTTATTAATTTCCAAAATACATTTTATACAATTGCACAAAGCACGTATACAGAGTGTATATCTGAATAAATAAAGAATTTGATAAGCTAATGCTACTTCGAGGCTTATTGCCCTCTTTTTTACAAAAGAAACTTACATCCCAATGAATATACAGGTGTTATTAAAGAAAAATAAAAGAAAGAGAAAAGGAGCAGTTATGTACTATTTTGAAAAGGTAACTGTGATGTTTCTTGACAATGCCCATTCTATTTTAAATTCACTTTTTGGTGAAGGTCCGGGAAGCTTCTATTGAGTCTTTACAGAAATAAGATAAAGATAAAAAGGAAGACTTTATAGTTTTAAGACTTGTGAAGAGGGAGTAATCAAGAAGGCCCAAGTGATATATTGGTGTCCACATAAATGACTTGAAAGTCTTCCAGTATATCATCAATTAAACCCATTCCTATCTGAATATGGATATACTTACCCATCTGTGCATCATATTTCAGATTTAATTCTTTATAGAAGGACAGTACCTAGTCCCATGGTTGGCATATCCTGTTAGTGGCCGTTGGTATTAATGATCATTAAGGATCTCTCAAATTATCCAGCCGGCTCTCATGTTACTGTTGATATTTTCAGACTTGAGTTTTAATTGGTGTGGCGGTGTTAACCTTTCAATCTTTCAGCTTGGGATTTTTTGAAGATAGGATGAAAACTTCCTGATTTACTATATGCACTAGCTTTACCATTGAGTGTTTCTAATTATCTTCTTCACTTTTTCCGGTTGGACTTTTCCAAGCAGTAGAAGTGGGAACCTATCTGACATGCAATCAGAAATAGGTGGCTTTGATTTTTAAAAGGAAACAATCAAGCATTTTGTAACCTTTGCTGTGATCAGATAGACTCTTTCTTGTATCCAATAATGTGTCAGATACTTGTCCTGTATTCATCCACACCAGACCATATGACTTATGGTAGACCCCAGGTTCTTATAGAGCTGAGAAAATGCATTCAAACACATGAGGTGGTCAATAGAAGCTTGTTTATCAATCTTGTCCAACGTGTTTCACATTAATCAATTAGAGTTAGTGAGATCTGTGCTACCCAAAATTTCAGGGTCAAGTTGGGATAAACAAAATTCTCCAGAAAACTGTGAAAAAGATAGCTCTGAGAGGCCACAACACCATTCAAAGAGTAGAAAGAAGAGTCCTTTGACTGGTTTTTAACCTCTATTATCTCCACCATAACTAAAAGGAGGAAGATACTTCACTATTGATCCTTTTTCCTTTAGAAACTTTCTTGCTGTAGATAGTAAAGGTGGAAGCTGAACTTTGCAAGCCATAAGAGTTTAGTTTGTTCAAAGGAGATTGTAGACAAGAGGGAGGGGAGGTGAGAGAGTTTTGAGAAAACTCTTTAGATTGGTTTAAGGAAAGTAGTAAGACTTTATTAGCAAAGAAGTATTAAAACTTCTTGCAACATCTTTTTTGTTTGTGGTCAGAGAATAGCAGAAAGAGATTTTGAGTTATGACTGGATAGATAAATAGTTGAAAGAGATCCCAAAAATCTGATAGAAATCTTTTCAATATTATTTGTAGATATATGGAAGAAAATAAAATCACCTTCTTAAAAAAATATCTTAAAGAACAACTCAAGATTATACATACAACTATATAGAGTATAATTAGCAAGCTCTGTTAAAAGATTCAAGTAAGCTTCAAGAAGAAGATTTGAAATAAACATTATATCAAAGTTATGGAATAGAAAAAAAATCAAAAGATTATAGAAAGAAATAAAAAATATAAAAAATATAAATACAGACTTGACATATAAACTAGACAGGATCAAAAAGTAATATCATTACTTTTGGAGGATCTAATTCTAAAATATACTAAAGAAAAAGAAGAAAAGAAGTATATAGTAATTATTAAGAATTGTATTTTTCATGGAATCAAATAGTTTGGTTTTTAATTGCAAATAGAACTTAGAATTATTTACAGTAATAATCCATAAGCAATAATTTTATTAATTAGAGGAGTTATCCAAATTAATAAAGAAATGAAATATTATTTTCTAGGTTGTATTTAGAGAAATAGTTTTTTGATAACAAGTGAATTAATATGTAAAAGTTACAACAATTTATAATTTTTTTTGTTTTTTTTTTTTAGACACTAGCTCATTCATATGTCATGACAATATTTTATTATAATAAAGATTATATCTAAGACAACTGGAATAAATAATTATCGATACTGTCTATGGATTTACAAATAAATGAATAGTATAGAGAACTAACTATTTATGTCTCACCCTATTAGGATAGAGTAACTACATGACTGTTTAGTCTAGGTACTTATCTTTATTACAACAAACTAATTAGATACCAAAATGAATATCCAGATCTAATATACCATAATACTCTTTAGGTCCTGAACCCATTAAGCCCAAGTCTATCAAGTGGTTTATTGCTATCCCCTAAAAAGAAGAGCTAATGTGCCAAGGATTTACCTAAGGTATCTAGTACTACTGATATTGGAATTCCTTATGTAGAGCCTTAACTTCACTAGCACTAAAAGAAAAAATTTTTAAAAAAAGTAAGAGGTGTATGTGAATCTTGTCAAAAGGACATTGATAATTAGTGTTATTGTTATTTATTTATAGTAAAAAAATAGGTGTATCAAAACCCTCCAAAAAGATAATACCCAAGTTGTTAGTTTTCATTTGCTGAATAGGAGATAAGAGAGTTGTTGTTTATTCAATGTGTCCTATTGCAGCTTGTTCTTTTTTAATAACTACTAACATAGGAGATTTCATGTTCTATATTCATTCACACCAAGCCCAATGACTTATGATGGACCTCAGGTTCTTATGAGGTTGAGGAAATACATTTAGATACAAGAGGTAACCAATAGAAGCTTGTTTACTTCTTTTACTAATATGAGCTCTTTCTGTTCAATCACGGTGTGAGAAACTTTGTGCTACTCAAAATTCAGGATTAAACTAAAGTAGGCAAAATTTTCCAGAAAAAATCAAAAATGAGTACTATGAGAAGCCAAAAAATGAAAAAAGAGTGGGAAAATTGTCTCTTATCACTAATATACTTCTATATTGTTTCTCTATAATATGAGATAACAGCATAATAGTTCTACTTCCTTTCAGAACTTTCTTGTCCTTAGTAGAAAAAGTGTTGCTTGACTTTCTGGTCACTAGTAATCAAATTTTATTTGAAGAGGAGTATTAACAAGAAAGAAGAAAGTAGTAATGTCTCTTGAAGTTTTTTTAAGTTGGTTTAAAGATAGTATTAAAACTTTATTAACATAAAAATGTAAAAATTTCTTGTGAACATCTTTTTTGTATGTGATCAGAGGATTAGCAAAAAGAGTTATAATAACAATTTATAAATATCTAGTATATATACAATAAATATATATCATATTGATCTAATTACGAATTAAAATAATAATAATAATAATATGTAAGATAATTGATATTAATTGAAAACAAATACTCTTTCCACTAATTCTCTATTCATATAAGTTTTATTTCAAGAGATACTTCTAAAATTCCTTTCTTATTTATATTTATCTTCAAATAAAAACTTGGCTTGTTGTAATCTAGAAAAGGCAAAAAATACTTTTTTAATCTATAGCAAGAAAGTTCTGCAAGGAAGAAGAATTAATAGTGTAGTAATTCATTGTAAATTATAATTAGTAGATATGAAACATGTTAGTAGCTAAATATAAACAAGTACTTACTGATTATCTCACATATTCTGATAATGTTATTAGTAATAAAAAAAGTTTATTGATGCCTTGTATTTGCCTTACTCCTTCAATTGAATTAACCTATAGATCAAGTTTTATGAGATGAGACTTATAAAATATGAGCAACAAGTCTTTAGATAATAAAAAAGCTACTATTTATTTAAGCTGAGGTTTTTCTCTTTATCATTTTGATTAGGCAAAGTTCAAGACCAAGGACTTATTCCTATCCTGGTTAGGCAATAAGACTAAATAGTTTCTAGTTCATACTAAGCTTCAACTTTTTGATTACAATTGTGAATGTATTCTTTTAAAAGTTGTTGAAGGATATCTAATTGATAAGAATCCCTATCACTCTTGAGATCTTCCTATTATTATAAGACAAAAAGATTGCTAAAGAATCTGACTTTTTAAATAATGGAAGATATACATTAGTAAAATTTCTTTAACTTAACATGGCTACTGGAAGATATAATATTAAAATAACATGGTTTAGTTTTTATTGAATCATATAAAAACCTAAGGTTTATCATAAGTCACTTTTCTATCACAGATGAATAAAAAATCACTACTCAAAGAAGATTATGATTAAATATATCCTGAAAGTAGAGGTTTAAACTAGACAATAAGTTTTCTTAGATGATGCATAAAAAGGAAATCAAGATTAAGAATATATAAGTTTCTTAAATAGTTAGAAGAAGAAAGAATATTTCAATCAGATATTTCTTATTAAAAAGAAGTCTTGAGAAGCAAACCTTTGAAGAAAACTGGAAAATTTTATTTCATTTTTTCTTACTTTATTTTCTTGTAATTTATTTGAATATTTTTAGATATACCCTTTTCTTTTTTTCAAACCATTCTTTTGTAATTTTCTATATTCCAGTATTTGATAGAACATTTAATGGTGACAATTTGATAAAAATGAAATGGTGGACTAGAAGGTCTTTATTCAAAGTCTATTATGAAGTGAAATATTATTTCCAAGACCAAACTTAAAAACTATAATGAGTTAGTTAGATTTGACATTGATGCTTAGTTATAGTATATATCATACTATTTGAATGAAAATGTACTTTTATTTTTAATTAATTAATAAACTATAATCTAGCCTGACTATAGGTACTCAAAAAAAAAAAAAAATAAATAAAATAATTGATATCAATTGAAGAATTTTATTCTATTATATTAAGTTAATACTTAATAAAAAGTTTATATTTATTATCAATTAGGATTAAAAAAAATTTAATTGTAAAGTAATTAAAGATTTTTTTATTTTTAAAACAAATTGTCATAAATAATTTTTATAATAAAAGAGTTTATTTTTTTTTTATTAACTATATTCTTTAGTACTTTTAATTTTATAATTTTTGAAAAATTTCATTTAGTTTAGTTTTAATTGATCAATATAAAATATATTTATATTAAGTATTAAAATATAAATAAGTTTTCATTGATCACAATTATAGTATATTTTGATAATATTATTAGTAATAAAAAAGAAAAATTTATAAATATATTTTTTTTTAATCAAACAAGTTTTTAAAAAAATAATTATAATAATAATAATAATATTTTTTTTTTTTTAAACATGCAACATTGTCCATTTTATTGAGATTATATATAAAAATATGTTACTTTGTCAGGTAAAGGTTATATTACAGACATTTTTCCCATGTGTCTAGTATACATGATTACAATAAAACCAATTGTTATCTGGGCTGATGGGTACTCGCCGCCGTTGGTGACGGGGCTCAGCCTTTGGAATCTTTGTGACGTGTTGTCCTTAATAGGGACTAATGTGCCTAGGTGCCATTAGCATGTTCCTTGTAAATTTCAAGGATGTTGTGAATTCCTTTGAGGATATTGTGTATAAGTTCCAGAGGATATGTTTCCGTTTTGTTGGCTGTAGTATCTCTATGTTCTAATTTGTTTCTATAGAATTTATGATGCTTCTCTTTTTTGCCGGTCGGTATTCCTTGTAGTTTCTTCCAATGGTGCAGGCTAATTATAATATTAAAAAATAAGTAAAAAGCATATAATATTATATTTTTATTTCTTATTAAGTTTTTTAAATGATAAAAAATAATTTTTTTAAAAAAAGTTAAAATTTCAAAGCTTTTATTACAATTAGACAAAATTAAAATTCTATTAATTATTATTTTGATTGAGTTATATATAAATAAATGATATACTATTTGATAAAAAAAAAAAAAACTCTTTCCGCTGATCCCCTTTTTCCTAAAAATTTCCTTATTTGGTAATTTTCTTGGAAAAGAGAAGCCAGCCTCAAAAGCACTT
>CAJVPT010004495.1:0-13391 GCA_910592055.1 Acaulospora colombiana | reverse complement strand
ATAATAGTTTAGCTGTAGTATGTATCATGCTGCTCAAATGAAAATATACTTTTGTCTTCATTTGATTAATAAACTGATGATCTAGCCTGGCTATGGGTATACAAAAATATATATATATATATATTCAATTATAATAATTTATTTATATTAAAATAAATATTATTTATTTTAAATATTAAAGTTAATAATAATGTTTTTAAATTTAAAGAATTATACTTAAATATAAAGGAATTTTATAAAATTATAGATATAATCTAAATTTTTATTTTTAAATACTGACCAAGCCAAATCTTTATTGAGAAATTCTTGTATAAGATGAAGGAAACAAAGTTTTTTTGGAACTATATATAAGAAATATTTAAACAAATAAAGTATTATAATAGAAGAGCTCCTTTATAAAGGCTTCATCTTGTGGCCTAGTCACTTTTTAAAAAAGAAAAGAGAACTAGTCTAAGGTCTAACTAGTACTAAAAAAATTTTTTTAAAACTATATAGAACATCAGATAATCAACCTAAATTTTTATACCTACCAACTATTTATCAAAGATTACTGTTAATCAATCTGATGTTTTTTGAATTATCCACCAAAGTATTGTGTCTCATCATTTTTAAATGGAAATAAAGTAAAGGAGAGAAGAGAATTCTTATCTAAAGACCTAGTGGAACCTATGATCAAAGAGATACCTTAAAATTTTTGATGGTATTGATGAATTCAATCTTGTAAGTAATATCATTTTCAAGTATATACTACTTATTTAAGAAGGTGCAAAACTTTCAAAGATAGATTCAACCTAAAAAGAATTCTTCTATTTTGACAAATATTTTCAATTAGTACTTTTACTGCAAGTAAGAATGATAGATATCATTGACAGCTTTAGAGCCTTTCTTGAGGGTAAGGTTTCATTGAGAGCCTTAGTATAGCTTTGGTTTCTAATTTTTCAGCAAACCATGGATTAGAAGTAAAAAATCTGTTGGCTGGAAAAAACTTCCTGTTCACTTTATTTGTTTTTTATAAGGAAAATAATAGATTTTTATCTATCTATAAGAGTGAAAGAAACATATTTAATTGTCAAGGATAGATGACTTCAATTCTAAAAATGATTGAAATATCTTGTAACCTTTGTTATAATCAGATAGATTCTTTCCTGTTTCCTAAGATGTGTTGGATACTATTGACTTGTATCCACCTGCACAAACCTAGAAGTGACTTATAGTGGACTCCAGGTTTTCATGAAGCTGAGAAAATATATTCAGGTATGTAAGGTAACCAATGGGTGCTTGTTTACTTCTTTTACTAATGTGAGCTCTATTTATTCAATTATGACATGAGAAACTTTGTGCTATCAAAAATTTAAGATCAAATTGAGATAGGTAAAATTCTCCAAAAAAAAAACCAAGAACAAGCACTATTAGAGTAGGTAAAGTGACAAAGAGAATAAAAAAGTTGTTTCTTATTATTATCGATACTTTGTGTTGTTTTTCTTCAGTGTAAGATGATAGCACATTAGTTTTTTTTTTTTCAGAACTTTCTTGTTATTGGTAAAAAGAGTATTACTTGACTTTATAGTCACTAGAAGTCAAGATTTTGTTTGAAGAAAAGTATTATAAAGAGGAAAAGTGAAGTAGAAATATTTCTTAAAGTTTTCTTCAAGTTGGTTTAAGAAAAATAATAAGATTTTATTAACAAGAGGTATAAAAACTTTTTGTGAACATCTTTTTAGTGCATAATTAGAAAATCAGTGGAAAGAATTTTTTTCTATAGATATAATTTAAATAAAATGAAATTATTGAAATTCACATTATTTTTTGAAACAAAAAAAAAAAAATAGGATTTAATAAAAGTAAATTTGAAATAATAAAGAAACTTCAAATAAATTTGTCATATATTAATGATATAGTTGTTCCTTGAAGAGCTTTAGAAATAAAGAGTATTTGCTAAACTTTTAATAATGTGATAATTATATTAAAATCTTTATCAGTTACAATAAATTTGAGTTTGTCAAACTTTTATTATAAGTTATAATTCCAGTAAACATTAGACTTATAATTTCAATAAAATAAGATTCACAATATTGGCTGGCATTAAATTTGTAATTCTGGCTGACATTAAATCGTTAAATTATGGTTCAGGTAGAATTAAAATTATAATTTCAGCCGGCATTATGATTTTTCGCGATAATCACATTTACCTCTGATATGTCATAGTGATTATTGTGTCCCGTAAACTGAAGATTAGCTAGCCAGCCAGAAAAAAATTTTAAAAGTTTAAAAACTGAGTTAATTTATAAAAAATAGTTTATTAAAATCTTTATTATATATTTATACAAATTATTCAAAATTTATTACATTTTATAAAATACAGTATAATTAAAATTCAAATTTATTAACTTTAATCTTTATATTGTATATTTAACATTAAATTTTAATTTAATTGTACTAATAATACTATATACAATATATATTAGGGCATATTATTTATATCATGTCTTTTGATCAATTAAAAATTTAAAGGTTCAAAAGTTAGGATGGAATTTTGGATATATTGAGTTAAGAATCTTGATAACATTGATACCTTTTCAATCAATAGAAAGTAAAGACAATATCTATCACCAATATTAATACAGTGTGTTATCCTCACCTAATCCTAGACTCTAATTTCAGCTTCCACTAACCTTAACCTGAATCTTTTCTATATTATAGTAATATTTATATCTATTATTTTAAAATGTATATACTATATATAATATAATAAATAGAAAATATGTGATAATAGAAAAGAAAAAATATAGTAGTAAAGAAAATATAGTGGTGGTAAAACTCAAGTGATGGTAGTAGAGCTCAAGTGGTGATGATAGAGTTTGAATGGTTGTAGAGCTCAAGTGATAGTGATAATAGTAAAGTTCGAGTGGTGGTAGTGATAGAGCTTAAGTAGTGGTGGTAGAACTTGAGTAGTGATAGTTGATAGTAAAGTTTAAGTGATAATAGCTTGAGTGATGGTGGTAGAGCTAGAGTGGTAATGGTAGTGATAGTGATGGTGGTAGCGATGGTAGAGTGGTAGTTGGTAATGGTAGATTTGATTTCGAGTGGTTAGAGCTCTGAATTCAAGTGGTGGTAGAAGATTTCAAGTGATAGTGGTAGAGCTTGAGTGGTGGTGATAGTAGTAAAGCTTGAGTAGAGAGTTCAAGTAGAAAGTATAGAAAGTGTCAAAAATGTAGAGTGCCAAAAAGAGTATTAGAGAGTGTCAAAAGTGTAGAGAGTATTAGAATGTCAAAAGTGTAGAGAGTTAGAATATAGAAAATGAAAAGAATTAGAGTGTTGAAAGTATAGAGAGTGTCAAAAATATAGTGTCGAGTGTAGAAATGTAGAGTGTTGAAAGTGAAGTGTAGAAAGTGTGGAAAAAAAAAGATGAGTCAGTTTATATGTTCTTTTATAATTCTGTACTGATTTTATTACAACGCATCTGAACTTGCTTAATAATAAGTGTATGAAAATAACATGTAAAAATAACCTATGAAAATAACGTGTTTTGTTAACACTTGTAATTTTTCTATTTTTTGACAATGACCTAAAGGATTCCATAAACTTTTTTTAGATAACATCTTTTCACAGACTTTTTTTTTAGGTTGTATCTTTGTTTATATAAGATAAAATTCATATAAAGATCAAATATTTAGATGCAAATATAAAAGAAATATTAGGATATCACAGATATAACTAATATTTATAAAAAATAGTACCATAAGTATGAAAGAATTTAAAAATCATTTTGTTTGACTCTCGAATAATACTATCTATCGTACTATCATGAAAAATTTAGGAAATTCTAATTTAGTTACTCGATTTGGATTAATTAGTAAAGATCCAAACCTTTTATAGTTATGCCACTCCATCTACTATAAATAAAGTTTGTGATTTTTTGAAACACGAGAAATTTTTTTTTTTGATAATGATGATTCGAGTTGCACAAATGTGAAAAAAGCAATGATAAGAAAGAATAAGATTACAAATTTGCAAAAAAGAATAAATCTCTTTATAATAAATAAAATTCTTATATTTAAATTTTTAAAATATACGAAAAACAATTTAAAGGAGTTGTATTTGAATTAAATATAATGTGAGAATTGTTATGGTCAAAACTATATTGCAAAAAAAAAAAATAATATCTCGAGAAATGATAGTAAGTTTTAATTTTGATGGATGCTTGTAGTGTAGCTTAGAAATTCTTAATATATAGACATACTCCGATAAGAAAATCACTTGAAAATTTTACACCTCATATATAACTATTGATCACATCCAAGAAGATATGAAATAAAGTTTTTCACACTAGGGAGAGGAGAACACAGTTGAATCCTAGGACTACCTCTAAAGGCAATAATTGCTTTTAATCTTCACTTTATATACATATTATTAAGGAATAATATTGTATTACAAATACTGTAAATAATTCAATAGTGATTTTTGAGTAAACATATTTAATGTGATATACATCAACAACAAGCTTTATTATACATGCCCTTTTGTACCCCATTTCAAAAAACCCAACTTCAAGTGAATGAATATCTGTGGAATAAGGGTATCCAAAGTGTCAAAGAAATTAATAAAAGGACAAACATAGCTCTCTCAATCATTTATGACAATATCAAGTGATTAAAAAAGATAGATATGACAAAATGTCTTCATAAAAATCGCCACCCTTGAAAAATAACAATCAAAGCTTTTCAAACATTAAAAATATATTCTTTGGAATTTTCTCTTTCTACAAAACTGGATTATCAATATTATATATAACCATAGGAAGGTGTTTAGCTTCTTTTGAATATACAAAAAATCTTCTCTATTTATCAATGAAACTATTTTCTATCTTTTCAGAAACAATGGGACATTGGCATAAAGATGGAGAACAGCCTATTTATTGTATTCCTAAAGATTGAATCAAAATTTTTGCGTAGAATGGATTTTGCAAGAAAGGGAAAACAAATTTGTTCTACTTTTCTCAGATTATGAATGTGAATTTTATGTGAATATTCTTTACAATCATATCCATGAAGCAAAAATAATAATGGGAAATAAATGATGCTTTTAGCAAGACAATGACCCAAGACACATGAGTCATCTTGCTAAAAATTTTTTACTGAAAATATATCAGAAGTTCTTGAGTGATCTGTCCATAGTTCTGATTTGAATCTGCTTGAGAATCTTTGAAGTATTATTAAAGGTAATGTAGAGAACATATTCTGAAAAACTGAACTGATCTAAAGCAATTTATGTTAGAAGAAAGGCAAAAGATTCCTAATTTTATTTTAATTAATTTAATAGATTCTATGAAACAACAATGTGAACTTGTAATTAGTAAAGAGGATAAACGTATCACAATATTTAATAATAAATAATAAAGTCCTTATCATCTTATAAAAAATTCACGTGATTCTAATCACTGGTTATATAATAATAACTGATTTTGCATTTTGATTACAATGTCCCATACTATATATATATCAAATTAAAAGATTATTTTTGATTTCTTTGTTATTTATATTCAATAGCCTATTAGCAGTTTATTATTACAACTTATGGCATTTTTAAAAATTTTACCTAAAATAAATTTTTAATTTTATGTCATGATCACAGATTTCAAAGATAATATAATTGCAAATCTTTTTTCTATCTTTTTAAGATTAGTATGAACATATAATAATAGTAATAAAGTAAAAAGTTAAATTAAATAGGAGTTAAAAATTTAAGGTTACCTATTAAATATAAATATTAATTAATTTCTAATAAATCTAAAAATAATATATTACTTCTTGTTTAAATTGTATACTCTTGTTATCAAATTTTCTTTTATTATTAAATAAATTATTAAAAAATTTATATAACTTTTATGGATTTTTATATTCAATTTCAAGAAACTTTTATAATCCTTATTCTTATCTTTAAATTATAATAAAAAAAGTTATAGAGTAAATTTATTGCTACCAATAAATTCAACTATAATTATTAAAATTTAATTAATATATTAAAGTAAATTTTTAATCAATTTCTTTTAGTTTATTTAATTGTTTCCTTCACTTATTTTATATTAAGTTAATTAAATTATAATTTAGAAATTATAAAGTTAAAAATTGATTTAAATCTATTCTTATATTTTATTAATTTGTTTATATAAAGAGAAAAATTTAATCTATATAATTAGTTAACATAAAAATATATAAAATCAAATTAAATAAAAAAAATTAATTTTTATATTTCTTTTTTTTCCATATTAATTATTTGAAAAAAAAAAGTACTAACAAAAATGTTTAAAAATAATTGGATTTTAATAATCTATTACTAATTAATCTATTAAGAATTTAATATTTAATCATTTATAATATATAAAAGTAAACATATTAATAAGTATTATTAGAATACTATTATTATAATTTTATTATAAAAATAATTTATAATAAAAAAATATAGATATATTATAGACTATTTTTTTTTTTTTTTACCCTTTGTCAGGCTAGTTACGTATACTTTATTAAATATTTGTAAGCTGTACATATAATATGAAATACTAAAGTTAATTCTTTAACTAACTCACTCATCTTAATTGTTTTACCTTTCTAAGTACAACTTCGGAAGTAAATTATTGCTCCATTAGGAGTTTAGATAAATACCCTTCTAACTTTTAACATCATTGCCTATAGATTACTACTGTAAATCTCTTTTTTAATTTTGATAGAGATTAAAACCCAACTATTTTATTCTATACTTTACCTATCTTGTAGGACCTGTTTAAGTATCATATTTTCTGATTTTTCTTCCTTTAATAGTATTTGATATGACTAATTTCCTGATACCTTGGCCTTGTTTTTTTGTCTCTATAGATATATCAGTCTTTTAATCTTGTCACCTCTATTGATTCCTAATATTTATTCCTACTCTATCACCTTTTCACATCTGATATTCCAAATTTTCTTTTTGAAATGGTTATGTATTTTCTTCTGCATCTTCATTATCTATTTTCTTCCTTCTTTACCAATTCTCTTTCCATAGCACTTAATTCTGCCATCTTATCTATTAAATCTTTTTTAATCAGTTCTATGTAGAAGCTAAGTATATCCTGACCAATATTTGAGATCTTTTTTACTAGTTAAGCTATTTTTTTATTCATTTCTCCTTTTTCCACTCTGTCATCAACTATCAGGCTTATCTCTTTTTTTTTTAACTCCTTTTTCCTATCTGCCAGAAGTTTGTTGAAACCTTGTATCATATCTTTTATACCTTTTTGCCTAATTTCTTGCTACTGAGTTTTATATGATAAATATTTTAGCAAGTATTCTATTGTCTCTTCTTGCTATCTATATGTGAGACATTTTACTTGCTTATATAAGTCTGGTCTTCTTATGGCTAGCTTTGTTAACATGGGTAGTTCATTGTTATCATCTTAACAAGAAAGCTTTTTCTTTGTAGTCCTTTAACAGAAGTATTCCATGTATGCCTATTATTCATTTGTTTCCAAATTAGATTCCATATGTTTCTATGCTAGTCTTGGATTTGATGATTTTACTTTTTGTCTATTTTATTTTGGGTTGTCCATTGGTGTGTCATTATTTTGACATGGATTTTTTTAACAAACTGCCTTATTGAAGTATTTAGCACTATGTCTTGTCATTTGATTTTGGTAATAATCTTAGGTAAGTCCAGATCTTACCATTCTATTATTGGAAACTTTAACTCTTCTTTGACTAAAATGTCTGCTTCCTCATTATATTGAATGCTAGAATGTATTTTAATCTTGATAAGATTTAGATCTAATTCTTTTTTCTTTATAAGGCTCAACATTTGTATGCACAAGAACCAATTTGTTTCTTTAGCCATCTTTTATAAGTTTTTTTGGAATCCTCTTTTCTATAATTTTTCATTTAGAGATACAGACTTTGCATCTGAATCTGAATGATCTACAGATTTGATTCAAATGAATCAGATCAGATTTTAAATTTTTTGATCCATTTATATTCGAATTGAATACAGATTTCAAATTTTGAAATCCAATCTGATCAGATTCTAAATTTGACAGTTTAACTATATTTAAATATAGTTATTTAAGGTAATTAAAAAAAAAACCTGGATTTTTTTTTATATTCTTTTAACATCTTTATATGTTTCTTTAAAATTCTGTGATATTTTTTATGATATTTTTCTCTTGCAACATTACTAATATTATTTACATCAAAAATAAAATGGAATATGATAGTTTTTTCAATGATTCCAATAAAATAAATGATAAAAGTTTCAATTTAGATAGTTATGAATTGAGTAATACCAGTAATATTACTATAAGTAGTTTTTCAGAGGCATTATTAAGTAATAAAATAAATTATAGAAGTAAAATGTAGAATTATTTTACAAAGGATTTCAAATTTCAATAAAGGTAAAAAAGTTTTCTGCAATTATTGCAGTATCAAATATACCTGTAGTGAAGACAACACCTCTAATCTTTTCAAACATCTAGAAAAATACCACCCGATAAAAATAAATCCATATTCCAATAAACCTTTAATTGAAAATTTTTTTAATTCTACAGTAGTTAGTATAAATATATTTATTAAATTTAAAATCATGCTAAAATTATTTTTTATATAGTAAATATATGAACCTAAAAAAAGTAAAACAAAATCTCATCTGATGGATTGTCATAAACCAATACTCTTTTATAATTGTAGAGGAGTCAGTATTCCATACATTTATCCAATCAATCTCACAAAAAACTAAAATATTAGCTGCTACATCTGTTAAAATATATATAATGGATTTGTACTTGGTTGATCAAAAAAAAATTAAAAAAATTTTGCAAGAAGTGAAGAGTCATATTTCATTCACCCTCGATATTTGAACATCAACTTTGATGAAGGCATTTTTAGTAATAACTACATATTTTATCAGCAGTAATTGGAAAATGCATAATATAATATTAGATTTTGCATAAATCTAGGGCATGCATACAGGTGAAAATATCAAAGAAAGTTTTATATCTTGCTTAAAAAAATATATAATACAAAGGAAGATAAATTTATTTTACATTTAATATATTGCAGTTATTTTTTTTTTTTAATTTCTGTGGTCAGGCCAGTACTGTGTGTTTATTAATTATTAAGAAATTCAATCGAGATACATAGAGCAATTGCATCATGGCTAAACTAAAATCTTGTACTGACACACTTGTCAATGGCTTTCAATTCTCAAAAGAGCTTCAACCTCTAAGTGCAACCTTGAAAACAATATTTCGTTCTGAACTAAGTTTTAGGTAAAGACCCTCCTAACTTATCCATCATTGCCAACAGGTTGTCACTGCTTATTATTCTCCAAGGAACTGAATTCGAAAAACTACAAAAGGGAAAAGAAAAATAAAAGGAAAAGGGAATATCTAAAAATGTGCAAATGTACTTACATAAAAATGAAAAAAGAAAAAAGAAATTTAAAATTGCTCCATGTCCTCCAAAGGTTCTTGGCTAGAAACCTCTTCTCATTAGGAATTAATTCTTCTGAAATATTCTTCTTATTTCTGATCATCTGAGGAACTTATCTATCCATGCTCTTGATTATTTTCTTGTGACCATCTGAGGTACTTATCATCTACTCAGATCCAGTGTCTTGCTTAATGCTTCCTTTCTTTCGGTCTTGATTTTATATTCACTCGTGCAAAACAGAATGGCTAATGGTAGACCCTAGTTCTTATATAGCTTTTCAATCTTGTTATGTAATTCCCAATATCTTCCAGCAGCCATGCCTAGTTAAAGGAATTTTATTGATATATATCTTCCATTACTCAAAAAACCAGATTCCTCAATAATATTTTTGCCTTATAATGGTGGGAGGGTCTCAGATAGTATGAGGATCTTCATCGATTATGATATCATTACACAACATCTGGAGAAATGTATTCTCAATCCTAGAGAAGAGTAGTGTTTTACATTCCTCTGCTTTTCAGTCTTACAGCCTGATCGGGATAAGGAAATAATCTCCTTCATGTACTTTGTCTGATCGGAATAATAAGAAGTTGAAGGTCTCAGCTTGAACAAATAACCACCTTTTCACCACCTACAGAATTTAGTGCCCATCCTAATGGCCTCATAATTTTTTTGCTTCAGTTAAACTTCATTTGAAGGAGTGGAGGAGTTCATATCCTTGATTTCTCTTTCTATCACCAATGACGTTATTAGAATATGTGAGATGATCAATAGGAGCTTGTTTACATTAAGCTACTAATGTATTTCATATCAACCAATCAGATACCAGGTGACATTGTGCTGTCAAAAATTTAGGGTCAAACTGAAGTAGGCAAAATCCCTCAAGAAAACTGTGAAAACCAGTAAGCACTTTAAAAGGGTATAAGACAGTATGTGAGAAGGTGAAAAATAAGCCTTCCGCTGTCAATAGAACCTCTATTTCTTGTCATTTCTAGCTCTGTGAGGTGACACTCCACTTGTTAGTCCTTTTACTTCCAAGAATTTTCTTGCTCTTAGTAGAGGAAGTATGTACTTGAGTCTTTTTAGGTCACTAGAGGCTTAAGTTTTTATTCAAAGAAGTTTATAAACAAGTAAGGGAGGGTAGAAGAGATATATTAAGACAAGCTTCAAATTGTTTTAATAAAAGTATAAGACTTTATTAGCAAGGAAGTATAAAACTTCTTGCAAACATCTTTTTTGTGTGTGGTCAGAGAATCAGCGGAAAGATATGTTTAATACTTCTTTAATATATTGCAGTTATTTTTTTTTTTTTTAAACTCTTTGTCAGGCTAGTTATGTATGCTTTATTAAACAATTGTTAGCTGTACATATAGTATAAATCACTAAAGCTAAAACTTTGACTAGCTCACTCGTCTCAGTAATTACTCTAAGTGCAACTTTGGAAGTGATTTTTCACTCCATTAAAAGTTCAAGTGAAGACCCTTCCAACTTTTAATATAATTGCCTGTAGGTCACTGCTACAAATCATTCTTTTTAGTTCTGATAGAACTCAAAACCCAACCATTTTATTCCAAATCTAACCCCTTTTGATAAGATATCTATAAGATGTTGATCTTCTAATCTTCCTTCTTCTACTAATGGAGCACCTCTTTTTTCTGGTGATGCAGTTTTAGGTTTTGGACCAGGAAGGATTGAAGGTTTTTTCATCTTATTTTTTCTTTGTATCCTTTGTGTTCTTTCCCATTCTATAATTTTTTCGCATCTTGCATTCCAAACCTTCTTACAGAATTGGTTGCATACTGTACTCTGTATATTCTTTATCCATTTTCTTGCTTCTTTTCTGATTCTTTTGTTATAGCATCTAAGATTTGCCATCTCGAGAATAAGGTTGCTTCTTATCAATCCTGCAAAGAAGCTTAACATATCTTGACTAGTTGTTGAAGCTTGTTTCACCAGCCTGGATATCCACTTATCTATTTCTTCCAATTCTTTCCTATTCTCTATTATTAGTCTTACATTTTTCTCAGCCGCTTTCTTTTTTCTTTCTTGTAAGAGTTCTCTAAAGTTCTTCAGAACCCCTTCGAAACCTTTGTTCCATGCTTCTTGCATCTGTTTCTTATAAGCTGGACATTCTGGCTGGTGATTGATTGTTTCTTCTTTATGGAGGCCACATGCAATACATTTTACTTGCTTATACAGATCTGACCTTCTTATTGCCAGCTTACTCAGAGTTGATAGCTCATCACTCGTTAATTTAATGAGAAAGTTCTTTCTCTGTAAGTCTTTGAAAGATATGTCCCATATATGCCCATTCATTCTTTCCCAGGTTAGATCCCAAGTGTATTCTTGTTGTTTTTTGATCTGATGACTTCATTTTTTTTCAGTTCTATTCTGTGCTGTCCATTGATATACTGTAGTCTTGTTATTTATCTTTTTGATAAATTGTCTTATGGGATCATCTAGTGTCTTATCTTTCCACTTGATTTTTATAGGGATTTTGTAGGAAGTGAGATCCTTCTATTTTATTGTGGGCAAGTTGAGGGCTCCTTTGACTAAAGCATCTGCTTCATCATTATAGGGATCATTGGAATGTGCCTTGATCTTGGTAAGCTTTAGATCTAGGTTTTTCTTTTTGACCAGCCCTACCATTCGTACCCATAATGACCAGTTTTTATCTTTTAATCATTTTTTATGTGTTCTTTTTGAGACATCTTTCTTAACTGATATCCATTTAGAGATGCAAGCTTGACTATCTGTGAATATTTCAATTGTGCTATCTATTGGAACTACTAGAAGTATTGTGATTATTGCTATTATTTCTATTCTTGTTGATGAGGTCCAATTATCTACCCCTGTTTGAAATCTACTTTCCTTTTCTGCTTCACTAATTTGGATCCATGCCACTTCCATTTTCATCATATCACTTCCATGATCAACAAGTGAGCCATCTAAATAGAAAGTCAGCTTTTGATTGGATCCTTGATTATGCTGAAGTATTTCTAATAAGTGATCTTGATATACTCCTTCTTTAACACTTGTTTTAATGATTGTTTCTTCTCAATTTTCTATATTCATATAGTCCATTTTGATGCACTGAGAAGAGGGTAGCAAGATAGAATTCTATACTATAATCCAATTATCTTGTATTATTGTTTTTTCTAGTGAAATCTTGGGGCTTGGAATTGTTGATATCTGGATTCTTCTGGTACCTTTTCTTGTGTTGAGATATGGTATCATATATATCTTATTTATATCTTCTTCTATTATACAGCTGTTTTCTTAAATACAACCCTCCAAGCAATCTGAGCATTTTATCAAATTTGATTTCTGGTTGTTTTCATTGTTCTGACAGCTATAATGTTGGATCTTTACTTTATTTCTTGTCCCTTCGTGTACCAGTTTTTTCCAAGACAGTTGATGGTTAGGATCCTTTTTGATTACCCATATCTTCTGTCTTTTGTCTTGGTTGACACTTGCTTTAGGATATATTGGTTCTCATTTTGTCTGATCTATTTCTCAAGACTCTATGAACTGGTTCAAAAGATTTCCAGAGAGCATCTTATTTATAGTTAAGAACCATTCTGGAATGGAACCTTTTTCTATTTTTTGAATAAGATGAAGCATTCACCATTTTCTAAATTCATTTGTCTTATTGTCAACAAGTTAATCTATATATATCATCTTATTATTTCTTAATGATAGAATGGCCTTATAGTACTTATCAGGTGAAAGGTATTCTTTAATTAGACTGTTTCCCTTTTTCCATTCAAAAATGTCATGTCATTTCTAACTATAAAAAGTTATTCCCATATCCTTAGCTAGCTTGATTACTTGGAGTGAGAAGTTGCCTTTGCCTAGGAGATGATTAAGAGAGCTGCAAGTCAATAGGTTAAGTGGTTCCCAATATTTAATTTGTGCCTGTTTGAGCCTTATAAT